>CM073471.1:21780000-21847500 GCA_037074535.1 Gleditsia sinensis
CAAATATTTAAATAAAAGATAAGATAATCCTTATCAAGAGATCCCATAGGAAGTGGACCGTAAGAATAACTCTAACAACCCCCGGCAAGCCCATGGGCATCATGAAAAGGCAGCTGGGAACAAAGATAATGAAATGTAGTGATGGGCAAGGGCTTAGTAAATAAATCAGCAAGTTGCATTTGAGAAGGAACAAACCGAACTTATACAATACCATTAGCAACCTATTCTCAAACAAAATGATAATCCAATTCTATATGTTTGGTTTTGGCATGAAATATAGGATTGGAGGTGAGGTAAATTGCACCAATCACAATTAATCGTTGTAGAAGAGGGCAGAAAGCTAAGTTCCTGAATAGGTAACGAAGCCATAAAATTTCTTGAATAGCGTTAGCAATGGCTCTATATTCACTTTTTGTGCTTGAACGAGAGACGGTGGACTGCTTTTTAGCCATCCAAGAGATCAAAGATTTGCCCAAAAAAATTCCATAACTACTAGTGGATCTTTGGTCATCCAAATCTCTACCCCAATCACTATCACTATGACATGTTAAATTAAGACTAAAAGTAGAAGAAAAGTTTAAGCCTCTTTTTTTGGTGCCCTGAAGATATCTTAGCAATCGTTTAAGAGATGCCCAATGCTCTTCACTTGGAGAGTGCATGAATTGACACAATTTGTTGACACTATAGGCAATATCAGGCCTTGTGATGGTGATATATTGGAGAGAACCTACATATTGATGATATTGTTCTGATTGAGCAATGGGTTATCCTTGATTTCGAACTAGGAGTGGATTTGTGGCAATTGGAGTGTGATAGGATTTGTAATAAGAGAGACTAGTTTTTGTGAGCAATTCTGAAATATATTTGTGCTGGTGAACCAAGATGCCATTCTCATGTTGTTGCACTTGAAGGCCAAGAAAATAGTAGAGGTTACCAAGATCACGGATTGGGAATTCAGCCTTCAATTTATTAATGATGTTGAGTACCAAGTGCATGCTGGAACCTGTGATAACCAAGTCATCAACATATACAAAGACAAAAATAAGATTAGCCCCATCTTTGTGATAAAATAAAGAATGATCTGCCTTAGAGCCGATAAATTTGAAAGATAATAAGAATTGACTGAGACGATGAAACCAAGCCCTGGGGGCTTGTTTTAAGCCATAGAGAGATTTATGAAAAAGGCATACATAATTAGATTTTAGTTCATCAACAAAACTAGGAAGTTGTACCATGTAAATTGTCTGTGAGAGATGACCATGCAAGAAGGCATTAGAGACATCGAATTGTCGCATGGGCCAATTATGCATGGTAGCTGTTGCCAAGATTGTGCAAATGGTTGTGGCCTTGATGACTGGACTAAAAGTTTCCTTATAATCCAGCCTAGATTGTTGAGTGAATCCTTGAGTAACTAACTGCGTCTTGTAGCGCTCACTGGTGCCATTGGAGTGCCTTTTGATCCTGTAAATCCATTTACTTCCAATAACATTAGCATTAGGAGGTTTGGGAATCAAAGTCCAAGTGGAATTGGCAAGGAGTACATTAATCTCATCAGACATAGCATGGTTCCAGTCCTTATATTTACTAGCTTGAAGATATGTTCGAGGTTCAGTTTGAAGAAATTTTTTTGGAATTTTAACAGCAACATTAGCATGTCTTTTGGCTAGAGTGGTAGAGCAAAGATTCATAGAATGAGTACAATTATCATTGAAGGAGGAGATGGGGTATTTAGTAAAATCAACTAGCAATTGTAAACCAGGAGGGGAGGGGTGTGGAGGTGTGTGAGGAGGGCTAGATTGTAATGAAGTAGCAGGACTAATTGATGGTGAAATAGTGGGTGATAATTGTGAAGAGTGAGGAGGGACAAGTGATTTAGAAATAGGTGAATGTTGAGAAGTAGAGGGAGTGCATGTGTTACCTGGGATCATGGGATCAAGCTAGAAGATGGTGTAGACATAGTTAACAAAAATGGACATGGGGAGCCACATAAATTTGACCAGTAGAAATTTGTAAGCATAAATATCCATGATGAGTTGGAGATCTTCCAAGAAAAAACACAAGCATTAGTTCTATAAGAAAATTTATTTTTGTTATATGTTCTAAGAAGAGGATACACAGCGCAACCAAAAATTTTTAAATCATGGTATGTAGGAACTTTGTTATATAACATTTGAAATGGACTTGAATTTTCTACAATTTTGTTGGGCATGTAATTAATTAATTGAACACTAGTTTGGAAAGCATATGGCCAAAATTTCAAGGGAATATTTGCATGAGCCAATAAAGTGAGACCCGTGTCAACAATATGTCATATTTTTCTTTTGGAAAGACCATTTTTTTCATTAGTGTTGGGACAGGCAATTTGATGAATAATTCCATGTTGTTTGAAAGAGCAATTTAATTTTTGATATTCACCTCTCCAATCTGAATGAAAACTTAACATTTTGCTATTAAATTGGCGAAGGATAAGGGCTTAAAATTCTTTAAACATTTGAAACACTTGACTTTTGTGCTTTAAAAAATAAATCCAAGTAAAGCATGTATAATCATGAACAAATAACACAAAATAAGAGAAATCTAAATTAGATAAAATAGGTGCTGGACCCCAAGGAATGAATTATTTCAAAAGGTTTAGTTCTAGTGTGCTCAATAGAAGATAAAGGCAATCGAGCTAATTTGCCTAATTTACATGCATGACAAATAAAAAAAGATTTAGAAGAATTAGAAAATGGTAAATTGTTTTGTTGAATAATAGAAGTTGAGACTCGAAGATGTGGATGTCCCAATTTAGCATGCCAATCTATAAAGGAAGAACATTGTCCAAGCATTACATGCTTTTCTAGAGGGGGAAGACAGTATAAGCCTCCTTCACTCGGTCCTTTCAGTAGGATTGCCTTGGTTTTCTAGTCCTTAACCACAAAATGAGATGGCCAAAATTCAAAGAAGCAAGAATTGTCAGTGGTAAATTTTTGAATGGATAAGAGAGATTTAGTTAAGCTAGGAACATGAAGAACATTTCAAAGTTGTAAGTTAGATTGTTGAAGAGAAGGATATGATGACTTACCTGTATTTGCAATATGCATGCCTTGCCCATTACCAACTTTTATTTGATCCATACATTTGTATTGGCTAATATCATAGAGAGCAGATGAATTAGGAGTCATATGATGTGTTGCTCTAGTATCTGGTGTCCACCGAATATATGGTTGAGTTGCTGGAAAATAATGTTGATGCCTGGAACCCAAAGCATGAGTATGATGACACTCATGACATGCAAGATGTGCTTGGCTGATAGGATGAGAAGGGCGACGTGAATGATGTCTACGACAACACTGGTAGGGGCAGGTGCAGTGGTGTGTCGAGAAGAAAGATGAGCTTAGGGTACTTCTTGCATTAGCTGACTATGTAATTCCCTAAAAGTTACCAGTTCAGTTTTGAGATTGAGTGCTGAGATGATAGGGTGAAATTCACTTCCAATGTTACGATAGATAATTGCATTAAATTCAGTTAGGGAAATAATTCTACCAGCGGCAGCTAATTCATCAATTAAACTCTTGGCCTTATGAAGATAAGCAAATATAGGCATGTCATTCCGTTTGAGTTCTTGTAACTCAATGTGAAGTTGTAATTGGCGATTTTGAGAGATAGATCCAAAGGCATTTGTTAAAGCCAGCCAGACATCATAAGAATTTGTAAGACTAATAATATAAGGAAAAACTTCTTTGGTGAGGGATGAAAGTAGCCAGGATAGTAAAAGTTGATCTTTTTGAAACTAGTATAGGCTGGATTAGAAATTTCGATTTCTAGATTTTCAGGTGAGGGAATAGTAGTAGGTGGTGCTTGATGAGTCCCATTGATTAGCCCAGACATGTCATGATAATTAAGTAAAGGGAGAAACTGGGCTTTCCAAGCTAAAAAAATTTTAGAGTTCAGTTTGATAGTGAAGCTATGATGTGTGGTTGGAATGGAGGAGTTTGGCTGGTTGGACAAAGCAAGTTGATTGGCAATAGTAAACAAATATCTAGAGAGGCTCTTATACCATATAAATGTTTGAAGAATTTGTGTATTTCATATACTGGTTGAACGCACAACTATGTATAAATATTACATGCTTAAGAGAATGGGATAAGGATAGAAAATATATGCTATCATATGTTACAAAAAATATTTAAATAAAAGATAAGATAAGCCTTATCAAGAGATCCCATAGGAAGTGGACCATAGGAATAGCTCTAACAGTGCCGTTCCTATCAAGAATTTGGGGTTGATTTTTGGACATGTTTACAAAAAGCCTAGGGTGAAGCAATGGCCATATAAATGCTTAAATACATTTTATGTGAACCTCTTTGAAGTTATGTAAGACTATGTGTGTGATATTTTTGGTATTAATATAAGAATTATGGTTCAATGCATCATGCAACTGCCAATTTGTTGATACTTTGAGATATTTACACTAAGGGTAGGTTCAAGTTGAAAGACACCTATCTCTATGCATAGCCTTATGATCGAGTTAGAGAAGATGTTAAATTTTTTTAAATTAAGTTGGGGATTGTTGGAGAAAAGTAGTTTGAAAATTAAATTGTAAAAGATACAACTTTTTAGAAAAAGATACAACTTTTAGAAAAGTCACAATTTTTCAGGAAAAGTCACAACTCTATTGAAAAGTTGTATCCGATCATATTTTTATTATAAATAAGAGTCTAGAGATTGGAAAACAAGGATGAAAATATATCAATTCTCCTCCTTCATTATCTTCTCTAAAACTTCAAGTAGTTCTATAGAAGAGATTCCAAAAGTTGTTATTTGTCAATCTCTGGGTGCTTGGAATAACTTATAGCAGCAATTTGCTATATACCCTATAGCAAATATCGGGGGGCAAATATTATCTTAAGGATAGTTTGATTACACACGTTTCTGGGCACAACTCCATGTTCAATCCACTCTATTTTCTAATAGAATTCCCTCATTTTGTGCCATTCGTATGCTCAAAAATCTTTCTTATGATAGATGTGGTCATCCACTCATGTGCATGCGTGTTAACAATAATGATGTCATTGAAAGTTGTGTTATATCTTGGACATCCATATGTAATTTGTCCATAACAATTAAATATTACATTCCTCATCAATTTGTGACTTGTTAAAGAAAATTAATTACCTTGTTCTAATGATATGTCTTAATTAATATATAACTATAGTTTGGTGCGTTCCACTAATTTTTATTAAAATTTGGGCTTGAAATAATAATTTTCACATTATATTTAATTTAATTTTATGTTCTTTAAATCAGTTAAAACATATATAATGTATAAACTCACGTAGTTGAAACAATGTATTAGCCAGTGACACTTTTGTTGACTAGCTTTCTTTGTTTGTTCATTTCTCATTGACTGCAACAAATCCGCTTTGCCCCTCGTAAAGAGATAAAGGAAAGAAAATTGGCTTTCACAAAGTTTACAAGTGTAACCAAAAGTTTAAACTATTAGTTTTTTTTGACTGATTACTGAGTTGCTATTAATAAATATGAAACTTTATTATAGTTTATCAGCACAAGAGATTGCATTCATTATAAGTGCTACAGATAGGGATGTAAAGCCCAGTAATCTTAAGGGAGATATTGACCCAATAAAGTTAATAATCTTCCTGCATGTGTTTATGATGACGATAAACCAACAAAGATAAAATGTTTAGCATAAGGATGCATATACTATTCTATCCCCCTTTTGGCATGATCAAAAAGACCTAAGAACACCAAGAAATAGTATAATAAAGCATAAAGCTCACAAGCAAAATAAAAATTTTCAAATTTCAAAGTAAGCCGGTAAACTTCAACTTTTTATGTAGAACCATAACTATTAAGGCAAGCAAATTGAAGAGAGAAATACTCTCCCTGCTATATGTAGAACATTCTTCCCTCTGTTTTTCAAGCTTTAAATATTCTTTTGATATGTGCTAAAACTTTCTTAAAGACAAAGGTAAGAACAAGAAAAGTTAAGAGCAAAAACTAATAATTCTTCATTAAAAATATTGTCCCCCTTTATTTTTTATAGTATGCATGTACAGTTATCTATGATGCAAATATATATCTCCAAAGAGCAGCATTTCTTTGATACATCTCCAACCAATTAATATAAAAAAATAGCCCACCGACAAGATTAATAAAAAAAATATCCAGTTTGCAGCAATTGATTCGGACATATAAAAAAAAAAATCAATATATCCAATGTAATACAAATTAGGCTACATATTTATAGTAAAGAAGTATGTCCATTCTGACGGTTTGTGAAGCATCGCTATATGGCTATGAGTCGGTCACACTTTTATATAAAAGAGATGCATTTTATTAAAATTTAATCGTCACTAAAATTAAATATAAAATTTCAATAAAAGTCAATTAGAATATAATTTGATAATAATCGATGCATGGTAAAAGGTAATGAAGGTGCAATCTTTCTATATGTATGATGTACTTTATAGACATTAACAACAGGGCAGAAGTCATAACAAAAGTGATACAGCTTCCCATATTTATAAAACATAGTAACGAGTGTAAAATCTCCCCAAGGTTTGAAAAGTAAGAGATGTCGTGTACAGAAAAAAAAAAGAGTAAGAGACGTCATGCTCAGGAAAAGATTGTTCTGCTCTTGTTCCCTTGTAGTCTCATGATTTGTCTCTTTACTTCGGCCTCTACATTTTCAGGAGAAATTGATATGAAGTCCTCAGTCGCCCAAGCATCATCATCACATAAACCTTCTCTACTTTTCTCCTCTATCAAGAACAAATGAATGAACCTCTTGAAAAACATAAAGAAACATTGAGCACAGCTCAAAGCATTCGGAGTACTATAACTATACATGGAAAATTTCGAGGCATCCATCTCCTTATTCATTGAGAACATAACATCTGTTATAGGTTGAAACCTTGGAGAATCACCTTCCACAATTGATAAAGTTGAAAAGCCAGGAATCCTCCAAGTTACACTCACAATATCACTTTTTTGCAACAATAAATCTATTAATAATGACCAATGATTGATGGTCTTGGGAACTCTTGTTAATCTATTGCAACTACAACTTTCAACTTCACCTATATTTTAAAGGTCTGCTCATTGCTCTAATGATAAGGCCACTTCTTTGGTCATTGATCCATTCATGCATGGCTGCGTTAAACTTTGTCCTGGTTCAATGGTCTTTGGCTGTGTCATCTCTCATCTGAAATTTGTCATTTTCATTTCTCTTGACAAATCAGATTCAAAACATGAAGAAAAATGCATCTCAAAATTCCCAAACTCAATTGAAATATCTAGCCAACAAAGTTTGCTAATAAATGGAAGTAAAGAGCCCCAGCATTGTCCCAACAATTTTAAGTCTGCACTCTCAGTAGTAGTTATAGACCCTAATATCTTTGTGAATGAAGCCTCTTCAGCTTTGAACTCAAAACCAAAGATCTTACCAATGTTAGATGTGAAGACCTTGATAGTCACTTTAATTAATGACGAGTTGCCAAGATTATAGCAGTTGTAAGTAGCCAATAATCCTAAAGTTGTCCCATCATTGTCTCTTGCATCAAGGTTTACACACTATCGATTACTACAATTAGATGATAGAACTGAGAGCTTGGGCAACATAGTTGACGAATGAACTTGAACCAGATTTTCACATCCGTAAAAAATTATATCTTCAAGATTTGGTGTATGAGAAAGATCTAGATGAGGAACTTAGAGTCATCTAGATCAATTCTTTTTAAACTTGGAAAATGCTATAATACGAAGAAAAAATAAATTAGATAACTAAAATTTTTAATTATGAACTTATCTCAAGATTGAGCAACCAAAAAAAAAAAACACAAATATAGGTAGCTAGCATAGCATTACTTGATTTTCATTACAAAGTTGTTCTAGATTACTTGACACATTGAAACATGAACAAGATTCTCAAGACAAAAGGTCAATAAAAGAGATCTTAGAGGACATTAATACCAAAACAAATATCTTAATTGTTTGTAGGTGGTCAAAATACCTATGCTCTAGAGCTTTTCGCAACCATTTACTAAGGGGACTAGAGGAATCAACTTGGAAATGAATTTGCACAATTATTTAGCTTTACTACTTAATATTTGGTCCCTTTAGAGAAATCTAGAAATCTAACAAAGTACTCGAGTTTCAAAAATGAATTCTTTTTAGATTGGGTAAATGCTGTGTGATAGAAATAAAAAATAATTGTGAATTCGGCTTTAAGTAAAAAGGGAGAAATTTAAAAATTAATAAATATAGTAAGGAATATATACCTGATTTCCATTCCAAAGTTGTTTGATATGACTATTTGGCATTATTAGATCAACAAGATGCTCAACACAAAGTGCAATGGTATATATGGTAAAGCATAGCCTTCCCAATAGAGAAATCTTACTTCAAGAAGAAGTAAATTTGAAAGCTGAGAAGACTTGTAAAAATTAAGGAATCTCATATTGTGCATCTGTTGGAAGACATTAGCTTTTAGGTGGATCTCTTTTATGCTAGACATGTCCAGACAAATTGCCACAGATCATTTCAATCTCCTAGTAACAAATCAAGCAAGCAATTAGGGTAGAGATGAAGAGAATAATAATAATAACAACAACAACAACAACAACAACAACAACAACAACAACAACAACAACAACAATAATAATAATAATAATAATAATAATAATAATAATAATCATCATCATCATCATCATCTTGCCAAAAGCATTATTAGTATTACTTAGTGCACAAGTAATTATGCAACAATAAGTACTTTGAAATAATAGCACTTTCGTCATGCATTTTAATATATATTTATAGATATGAAATAAAATTGCACCACAAATTGTAAGTGCCAGTAAATTTAAAGATTTTCTCAATCCATAGAAGAGTCCTTTAAGGGATAAAGTCTTTTCCAGACAGAGATTGAAGAAGAAGCCCTTCTAGATAATTTTAAAACTTACAAATGAGTTTAAGGACTAAAATTGCCAGACTGCAGGACTGACTATTGCTAATTTCTAAAATATTTAAATTAAAAAATCTAACAAATCAGACTACAATCAAATCAATATGACACATGCAGTTCAAAGTTAAAGAAGAAAAGGAAATCAATTTCCAAAATGTTTCTATTGCATACAACTTTAGTCATTTATAGAGAAGCTTGTTAATAAATATTCCAAAAACAGGTTGAAGCCTATGAAGCTCGGACACGGACACGGACACGGACACGTGACACGTGAATTTTTAAAAAATGTAGGACACGACACGTTGAAGACACGTGAATTAAAAAATAAGAATTATATATATATATAGTACCATAAAATAATAATATTTAGAACTCACTTCACAATTTCATTCGAAAAAAATTATTATAAATTTATAATACAATTAACATTCATTCTTCTTCAATATATTCTTCATCACCGCTATTGTTTTCATTTTCTTTATATGTGAAAAGAACTTTCTAATTCTAAATTATATAAAGATAAATTTGTAACCGATAAAATTCCAACATTAACAACAACAAAAAATAACAAAGAATACAAAAATTATGTGCACATACAGCAATAACAAAGAATAAAAGTAAGAGAGCAACTCCAGAAAAAATTATATGTGCATTATTATAATTCAACTCTAAAAAGAATTATATGTGCATTATTATAATTCAATTCCTCCACTATAGACAAAAGTTATCTCAGTTCTTTGGCACTGTAATTATGTAAGACATTAAGAGACAATACAAAAATTAGAAAAATTTGGTTTCCTTTTCCTCCATAGAAAAGCTTGAAGCTCAAAAGCAAACTTTCGAATAAATATATATATGCTTGCATAAAAATAAACTTCAAAGATTTGTTGAAAAAGAATATGCACATAGCCACACATACAAACAAATTCAATAAGAGAAAATAGAAGAATTTACTCTATGGTCAACAAAAACAAACAATAGAGATACGATGACCTAGATGCAAGCTACGATGGATGATAGGTACCCAACTTCACTGAAAGACATGTTGCAATGACGAAGATACAAGTTATGATCGTTGGTGTTGGGTTCGAACTTCAAATGAAAATCTAAAGAGGATGAAAGGTTTGTGCCTAAAATATTGAAAATAAGTGTCGGACACGTTCAAAAAGGTGTCCGACACGAGTTTTTTTTTAAAATTTTTTTTAAAAAGTTGGACACGGGACACGCATCGGACACGTATCCTAATAGTGTCCGAGGAGTGTCAGTGTCCGTAGGGTGTCCGACACGTCTTAAAACGAAGTGTCTGTGCTTCATAACGAAGCACTTCAAGATAATATTAAACTTACTAAAGAGTATAAAGACCAAAAGTGTTGTTTACACAAATTTATATTACAAGTAAATCAAAATTACAAAAAGTAAAAATAATAAGTTGATAAATAGATTGATAAATTATTACCTTGTTATTCTTGAACACATGATAAATATCCTTATGCTTCCATAGTCTAATGAATTTTCTAGGTTCATTGATAAATTGTTGGTAGGCAATTTCTCGACCCATTGCCCTCACTCGATCATGCATCATAATTTTATCATTCTTAACAAAAATGAGACCCCTATCAATGAGAACAATGTCAATATCACTACAGAAATCATAATTCTCATTTCATCCGGGGTACGTTCCATAAAGCAGCAGGCCAAATCAAGAAATATATTCTTCTGATTATCATCAAGTCTATCAAAACTTATTTTTAACACATTAAAAATCTTGTCTGGAGCTTGCTTTAGTTTTTCCAAAGCACTTTCCCACTCTTCTTTTCTTCTACCACAAATAAAGCAACCAAAAACTGTAAAGGGCTAATGGAATTCCTTGACAAAGATTCACCACAATTTTGATAACTCCACGTAAGTTTTAAGTGGCTCCTTTTGCTTAAAGGCTTTTAAGCTAAACTACTCAAAGGCCTCATCGAAATCCATTTCCTGAACATATGTTCTATATGTTGTAGCATTCTTAGCACTTGCATGTCTCTTGAAGTGATAATAATTCTACTTCCTTGCCCAAACCAATCACACAGTATAATCAAATCTTTAGCTCGTATGTAATTGTCCACATCATCAAGAACAAGATATTTTTACGTTGAAGCTTGTTCTTCACAAATCCAGATCCTATATTGTAGGTGCCAATATCTCCATCATCTAAGAGTTCTGAAAGACATTTATTCTGTAGTTGATTTAATTCAGTTCTTGTTAGTTGTTCTCGTGTATTTGCAACAAAGGAACAAGATTCAAATTTTGCTTTCAGATTCTGAAATAGAACTTGAGCAAGTGTGGTCTTACCTACACCACCCATGCCCCATATTCCCACAATGCGAACTTCTGGTGACTTCAAGGATAATAATTCTTCCACACGAAATATGATGTTGAATGCCAATTAGTCCTTCTAAACTGTATGAGGATTCAAAACATCTTTCACAATTTCTCTTACAAGTTTCGATTTAGGCCTAGCACATACATAAAGGGGGCAACAATATAAGAGTAAGTTTTGTTCTTTCTAACACACTAGTTAAAGGTCTTGTAGTTAATTTTTAAAAAAATAAATAAATTTTTAAATATGAGTTGGATTTTTGAAATAGTTGTTCTCTGATCAATTTATTAACTATTTCTAAGTTCTAACTAAGTTGACTTACAAATTCCTTCAAGAGATTCAAATACTAGAATAAAAAATAATTGATGAATTCATGAGCAGTTTATATTAAAAGAATGGATAGACTTATTGCCTGATTTTTATTGACTCCCACCCAGAGAGATTAGCTGCTTGAGTCAAGGCACCCTTCCACCTTTGCACCTTGTCCTTGTTGCTCTTGAACCTTTGCTCGTGTTTGATGAATGAATTTCTAAAACTTCCCCTCTGTTTGTGTATATTTGATGGATCTACATTGTAGAAAACAGGAATCACAATCCTTCCATATTTCTCCTTGCATTACTTATATCTTCACAAGCTCATCTAAGCACCATGTTGAATAAGCATAGTCTTCTGAAAAAATGATAACATAAAACTCTGATTCCTCTATTGTTCTCATAACCATCGGTGAGATTCTTCTCCTTTCTCAAGTCTGTTGTCAATGTAAGTTTGAATCTTCTCCCTACACAATGCTTCATAAAGATGACTGGTAAAACCGTCACGGGTATCTTCCCCTCTGAAGCTAAGGAAAACATCATGCTTGGTAGGAGGAGAAGCAACAGTAATATCAAAAGAAGAAGAAGAAGAAGCCATTGAAGTCGGAACAACATCGTTGTTAGAACTAGAACCAAACATCAATATATAATGGGTTAAGATCAGATCAAAAAATAGTAGCTAGAAATGAGAAGCAAATGAACAAGTGAGAGATGAATATGAGAAAATAGAAAATTTACCTATCAACAGAAACAGGATGTAAACCATGGAGTGAAGAAGTGATAAATCTGACTGCTTTATAGACTACTATTATTGCTACTATCAAGTTTAAGAAAGTCTAACACAAAGGCAACAGGACCAAGCTTAAGATTGATGGATATGTATATAATCAGAAAGTGGGATGTACTGATGTAATATTGAGGGTTCTACAGCATTGCCTGGAAAATGATTGTTGGCTTAGAACAATGAAATGAAGAGAATTCTTTATGTTCTTATCATCTCTTGCGTCTCAGATTGATTTCACAGCAGAAGCAGCAGGGGCGGCTTGTTGAAGCACAGAAACAGAGAACCCTCCAGGCTACAGCAAAAGGATCAAATGGAGAAAAAGTGGAGCATATAAAAAAGGGTCCTACATAGATTGATTGCCAATATAAAAGAAAAAAAATGCAATTATTAGAAAACTTTAAAAAAATTGAAAATGGAAACAAATCTCTTTACACAACAGTGTATGCGATTTGTTAGCGGAGTTGGACTACTATCGGCGGGAAGGCGAACGCGTCTCTACCAATATTCAAATTTTTTTTGTAAAATCATATTGTAGTTGTCGGTCAGACATTAAAATTTATTTCAACTTGAACCTGAGGTACCATTCGATACGCTAAAAGAAATAATATATATATTTTTTAATTCTACATCTTTTACCAACTGCAACCTTCTCGTGATAATTCAGCTTTTTATGTTTTCGAAAAGCTTCTCCCCCTTCTCTTTTTCTCATATCCTTTCCCTTGCCCTTCACTTTACTCCCACTTTGTCACCATCCATCAGCCTCTCAGCATAAAAAACGTAGAAAAGTTAGAATCGAAGAAATGGCGGGATCCATTTCCAGCACCACCCAAATCTGCCACGCAGTAGTTCTTGATGCCCCTCCTAAAAAATGTATAACAGTTAACAGATGATAATCTAATTGATAAACACATCAAAGATGAGTAGTTTAAAATGAAGTGTGGTTATTAAAGAAAGGAGACATTGAATATCACAATCAATCAACGTAAATTAAAAAGATATTATGTTAAATAGTTTTAATAATTTTTGCCTTGACAAAAGATTAGAGGGTCATCACTTTCCAACAAATTTATCAAATCACACTCGTAATATTTGATAAGCTGTGCGAACAACAAAAGCTCTTTATTACAAAAAGTCACAGTGCAAATTAAATGTATAGATGACATTTGCACTTACGTAAATGAAAGAAGAAATCATATTTTAAGTATAACAATTATATAAAAGAAAATGAAACAGAAAGTCCTTTAAATTATTTAAAAAATATATTTCAACGGAAAGACAAAAATCTAACAAATGTCTTAAGAATATAGTAAAGTGAATTAAATGAAGAAAGTTTATTAAAATATTAAAATATAAATAAGAAATTGAAATAAATTTAAAACTATAATTAAACAAATGAAAAACAAATATAAACTGAAAATCATTAAAGTAAAAAATATATAATTAAAAAGAAAGTTAAGACTTAATTACTAAAAAAGATAAATAAATAAAAATACTCTTTTACTCTCAACATTTATACGTAACTATCTGCATTGCCTTTTTGTGATGGTCAGTACTAAATCTTTTATTTTAAATTTTGAATAACTATTTTATATTGTAAATACAGTTATTAATACTAATTTAAAAATTACTCAAAATATAATTTGAATTACTAAAATAACCACAATTTAATACTTATTTCATTTTATAAAAAAAAATAAAAATTATACACTTTTAAAAACACGGAAGCGGATCAACAAGCATATACTGCTAGGAGGAGGGACACTCAAAAATCCCGTCAGACGTAGGTACCTCCAAAGTTCAAGCATAGACATCCTCTTTCTTTTTTTTCTTTTTTTTTTTTACCGGTGGAATATCACTATTGAGAAAATACATCAAGTACAAGGCCAAAAACAAGTCAAAAGACAAAGACAGGTAAACTAAGCCTATCTAATTTAATCCTACATCTTCTGAAGATACAAAAAACAAAACATCAGACCTTACAACCAGAGAATGCAGAGTCAACACATTTCACAAACACTAATTTACCAAATATTACATCTCAAAATCTCAAATACACAACAATACAACATCTAAAAAATAAGGAAAATAGAGACACTTCTAAGAGAGGCACCACACTTCCTAACCCTCTCTGAGTTAAATCTCTTTACTTTTCTTCTTTCAAGTAAACTCATAGTTATAGATTTGATCTTTCTCTACTCAGATTTGAATGCAGACTTATGGATCTAACTTCAAAGTTGTAGATATGGATAAATAGATGTAAAATCTTGAATCTCCACCAACTTTTGTAGCAAAGAGGAAAACTCTTCCCTATAAGAAGTATAAAAAACAAAACTCTCCTGATAAAAGAAACAAGCTTCCCTAAAGAAAGATGTAACGCCCCCAATTTATGTTACGTGAAACAAATATTTTTTTTTCCAATAAGATATTTACCATAACATGCATAGTACTATTCTTTGTCATGGAAATAGATACATATATGTTTTCTCATGTATACACAATATACAGACCAAGTCTATAAATATCAAATTACAGCAGAAGCTGGGGATCCTGCCTGTAATGTTCAGAGCACACTCTAGGATACAAACACAGTATAATTCAAAAATTGTGATCCTTGGAAGCAACGTAGACTCACCCACAAAATATGTCACCTAACTAATTACCTATTTGCAGGATCAGACTATGTATTCTCATATGAAAAATATAGAAATATCATGTAGTGAGTTTGACAACTCAGTGAGCAGATAATACCTCCTATGACCTCTTAGGTCAGCATATAGATGTAATTATATTTTAAAATTTATCATACAGAAAATACAGTTTAGAAGTATATTCATATGGGACCCGTATTTCAAATATTCTCAAATCAATGGATATTCAGATATCCAAAACCATATGAAGCACGGTATGAACATTAAACAAATGTTGTTATACTCAACTGTATAAACTATAGTAAAATATTAAGATTTAGAAATAAAATTATCACTTTTAATGCACCTGCTTCACTCGGCGGTCTGTCACATTTAATTTAAAAATGACCTGCCTCACTCGGCGATCTGATCAATGCAATTAAAACATAACTCATTTGTTATACGCATAGTGACCAATCGACTATAGTCACAATAAGTGATCAGAGAATGTGAGTACATCACCCTCCAAACTTCTCCACATTAACACTGTCACCCAGTTGGAGTGGCCCTTCCTTGGTTCACTCAGGCTAATAGGGCGTCCCCTATTCGGTACCATCACAAGTCATACAACCCATCGATTTTCATCCATACACACACACACACACACACACACACATACACATTACCACTGTCACCTCGCTGGAGTGGCCCTCCCTCGGCTCACTCCGGCTAATAGGGCGTCCCCTATTCGATATCATCACAAGCCATACAACCCGTCAATTTTCATATATATATATATATATATATATATATATAAATGCATATTCAACAAATACAATGTATAGTTATCAAGCAACTCGCCATGAGCTTTACGCTTGCCATTCAATCTCATTTATAATATGACATGCATCATTTTAATATCCAGTAATTAATAATCCACAACTATATAGTTTTACAAATCAATGCATCGTGGACATAATATTCACTTTACCAAAATAATGATAAATACATTTAGAACCACATATTCAATGAGTTTACAAATCTATTTCTAAAACCATACTCTTCTTGAACTATGTGCCAATTCGTAAACGAAACAGATATTTTAACACATTTCAGAAACTTATAATAGCATAAATAATTTGTAACCATAACCAATTAGACATTTCAAGTTCAAGAAGAGTATGGGATAAGTCATAAGAAGAATTATCTACTCATCGTCGAAAATTACTATTCACATCCGCCGAATTTACTGTTCACGATGCACAAATTTTTTTTAGATGACCGAAAAAGTTCATATCTTAAGGTTTATCTAACTTCTGAATCCATCTAAGGTGTCAGACTTTCAATTTGAGGTCTCTAAGTAAGAGTTTCAAAGTTTACCTTTTCCTGAGATTTTCTACTTCCGATCCACTGTGATTCTATAGTTGATTTGAAAATTGTTCGGTCAAAAATCATAGTATACTCCTTCCTGAATCCAGTGGTACCCTTAGTTTGGAGATTAGAAGCCAATAGGCACTCCAGATCTAGAGAGAAAAATGAAAGTTACTATACATACTATTCATCGGTTACGGAAATCTTCGTATTCCCCTTCACGCATCTGTCTCCCTCTCCCCCTTTTTCTTTCTTTTTTATTATTATTATTTAATAATTAAATATTTAAAATTATTGTTATTTTTTTATTATATACATATATATACTATTTTTCATCCTAAAATATCCCAAATGTTTTTAAAAATTTACATTATTGCAAAAATTTAGTTGCACTCTTAAATCATGAATTTTCTTGATAAAAATTTTAATAAAACAAATAAAAAATAAATATCTTTATACATAATAAAATAAAGAATATTTCTAAAAATAAAACAAAAATTTATTAAAGGCCAATATAATTATGTTAAGCAAAACAAAAATCATTTTAATTAAAAGCGTATTTACTTTTAGTAAAATATAATCATTTACAATAAAAATATATTCATTTATAGCAAAATATTATTATTTAAAAATTATAGGATATTACATTCTTCCCCCTTTAAGAAATTAGGTCTTTGAATTTCAACCCATTCTATCACATCTAAAGAATGAAGTCAAGACATAATTCAAAGTTACCAACGTTATTACTCAAATAATTGGGGATATCTCATCTGCATGTCATCTTCTATCTCATTTAATCCTGATAGCAAAGTTAGGCAATATATACTATGCATACTTATCCAAGATTTCAAAAGAGCCTATATACTAGAGCTTAACTTTTCCTTCTTTCCAAACCTCATTACCTCTTTCATGGGTGAGTCCTTCAAGAATATTTGGTCACTAGCTGATAATTTTTAATGCTCAACACTTTTTGCCTGTATTGAGTTTCGTGTATTCTTTCTCTAATTAATTTCACTTTATCAACGATATCTTACAATAAATCTAACTCCACTGAGTCATTTAACAGAAAATTTGTAACACCACTTACATATGGGTTTAAGTCATCCAATATCATTTTATTATAGGAAAATTCTGCCAAGGGATCTCCCACTAAACTCAAAAACATATGCTTAAAGCATGCTCTCCAAACTAGCATAATCAATCTAGATAAGTCATATTCTATCTATTGCATGTTATTCCAAGTTAGATTTCCAAAGCTTAACTTTACTCAATTCACTCACCTATTAAGAGACCTACGATGTTCATGTAAAACCTTAAATAGTACCATTATATATTGGCCCGATAATTATTGATATGAGCAAGTTCAACTAAGGATACATAATTTTCTCTAAATTTTCACCAAAATTATATAAAGATACCTGAAGTATAACTTCTAATGCGTAAACACATCATTTAGATTTACTATCAGCTATACTATAATATAGCTAAGATCCTAAAGCTTCTTGAATAGTTCTTTTGAAACAAAATATTCAATCAAATTTTTTTACTTGCTGTCATACCCAACAATGAAAAATATTTCACTTGTATTTTCTTTTTACCATTATACTAGTACAATTCTTTTATATGTTAGTATATTATTATTGCTTTGGGGTTATTTATATTCACAATCTATGGCTTCTTCTGATATCTCCTTTCTTAACAATTATTCACACGTAAATTTTCAATCTCAACATAATTCAAATCCTAAATACTAGATTCAACTTAGCAAGGTATAATCCCTTAATACAAGTACCTTGATTGCCTTTCATTATTTTCAAACATGGTTCTCAAAATATTCTCACTATTTCCAAATTAAGAGTTCAATAATTTAAATCCTACTTCCGACATTTTATTCCTCAAGAACTTCAACACCACTAATTCTCTTGATTACATTTGTCAAAGCACCATAAGGCCATCATCCTTCTGTTCCTCTCAAAATTTTCATTACTTTTACCTATTATCCACTAGGACACCATAATAACTAAATTTCTAAGAAAAGAAATTAACCCTCCTTGTAATAAGAAAAAGAACCTTACATTTAATGCCAAACATTAATGAAGGATGATTCAGTAGAAAAAGAGGAATATATAATCGAGCATAGTGCCAAAATAGAAAGTCAGAAGTTTGGACAAAGCATTAAAGAAAATGAAAATCGGTGGCCATAATTCTTGAAAATATGTAAACAAAATCTAGCTGCTATATTCGGCAAGAATCGGTGGCCATAAATTTTGAATATATGTGCAAAAATCTAATTTAAAGCTACTATTATTCAGTGGAAGAATATCACATGGAATAGAAGCATTTTTGAACTTATAAAAGTTTGTGAAGAATGAAGAGCACGTAGTTAACTGGTAGGATGCAGTTGGTTACTTCAAAACAGATGTAATCAATCAACTGTAAAATAAACCAGTTTAAATCAAAATTTCCAAAATAACTAGTCAACTTAATAATATCAATAGTCGACTAGTAAAAAAATTAGAAAAATAGGATAAATCTTTTGATTGTCGTTTGCATTTTCACTCTCTTTTTTTTTTACATTAATGCCTATCACCTACAACTTCTCTATAAGAATCAAGACATCAATGCTTCATTAAGGGCAACAAGGAAAAAGCAAAATTCTGATGATATCTTAATCTTATTCTCTTTATATGCTTAATATAGGTCACAATCACAACTACTGTATATATATATGCGTGCCGTCATTTTTGAGATTCACCTTCAATTTAGTTGATATCCACCAATCACTCACATAGCTATTCTAATAATGCCCAACTCATTCGTATAACTATTATAAATATGCCCTTCTGTAAGTTCTATAAATGCACAATTGGTATCTTTACCTTCATACTCAAAGTTAGGGTGAGTGCAATTATGGAGGGAATCGCATTCCGTTAGTTTCGAAATATTTGTATTTTTTCTGGTTCTAGTCCTGAAAAAGATGGAGAGTATGTGAAAGTTGCACAAAATCTGGGTATGGTGTTGGCCAAGAGAAAAATTCATTTAATTTATGGTGGAGGTAACCGTGGATTAATAGGGTGTGTGTCTACAGCTACACATGTAGGAGGATGCCAAGTTCTAGATATTATTCCTATAGCTCTAGCTGTATCAAATATCCTAGAAAAAATAGTTGGGGAAGAATTTAGGGCAGCCTCTATGCATGAGCGCATAGCTAGAATGATGACCAATTCTGATGTCTTCATTGCCTTACCAGGGGGTTTTGGTACTTTAGAGGAGATTTTCCAAATAGTTTCTTGGGCACAACTGAATATACATCACAAACCGATAAGTTTGTTAAATGTTAATCACTTCTTTGATTGTCTGTTGTCTTTTCTTGATCAGGCTATGGAACAAAGGTTTATCTCACACTCAGCACGACGAATTCTCATCTCGGCTTCAAATGCTGAGGAGTTAATTGATGCTTTACAAGCATATGTTCATGTACCTAATCCAACTATGGTTCGAATAGATTGGATGACAGACAACTGTGGAAAGCGCAAATTGGACTTGGATCTTCATCTGTAACTGTACTAGGACATGGCCATTCCAATACCACTTTTACTTTCTTAGGATCTACTTGGATACCATCCTTGCCAACCAAACTCTCTTAGAGTTTGTAAAACTATATTTAAATGTTGCTTATGATCCTCTAAACTCTGGGAATATTCTAGTATATCATCAATAAATATAATAACAAATTGATCCAGGGATGGCTTCAACACTCTATGTATCAAATCCATAAATGCAACTGGGCATTTGTCAAACTCAATGATATCACTAAAACTCATAGTGCCTATACTGAATCCTAAAAACAATTCTTGAAATATCCTCTTCCCTTATCCTCCATTTATGATACCCAAATCTCAATCATTTTTTTGAAAAATATTGAGCACCCTATAGCTGGTCAAACAGATAAGCTATACAAGGTATTGAATACTTATTATACACTGCCACCTTATTCAAATGTCTGTAATCTATACATAATCATAGTGATCTATCCTTCTTTTTCACAAATAGGACTAGAGCACCTCAAGGAGAATACTAAGTCGTATAAATCCCTTGTCTAATAAGTCTTACAACTGATTCTTCAATTCCTTGAGTTCAATTGGTGCCATTCTATATGAGAGTATAGACACTGGTTGGGTTCCAAGAAATAAATTAATATCAAATTCTATTTTACGTTTCGAGGTAATCCTGGCAATTCCTCAAGAATTAAATCAAAAAATTCTCTAACCACTAGAACTTGATCTATATTAGTGTATTTCATATCCATATCTTTGACCACTGCTAAATATCCTTGGCACCTTTTTGTAATAACTTATGAGCCGTTAGAACAACGATTAAATTACTGGGTACCTCACTACGATCTCATTGTATCTAAAAGGAAGATTCTCCAGGAATATTAAACTTAATCATCTTAGGATGATATTCTAAACTGGCATGACATGATGCCAATCAATTCATTCTCAATATCACATCAAAGTCTACTATATTTAGATAACAGGGTTAAACATATATCATTTTCAGAAATGATTATATTTGGCATTTGTCTTAATTCTTTAAATTCTCTAACACACCTATCCCTTTCACTTATAAGTAGTAATTGACACATAGATACTAAGACGCCACACTATTTAATCAATCTTATACTAGAAAATTTAGCAACTTAGAATAGAAAGAAAATTGAGACCCTATAGAATCCCTCAGCAGCACTTGAAGTATAAATATGTTCGGCTCATATCCATACTAAAGGTCCTACTAATGAATCCTTTGCTTTGATAGCCACGGGGAAACCTAATGCTCTGATACCAACTTGTAACGCCCCCAATTTACATTATGTGAAACAAACATTTTTTTTCAAATCAGATATTTACCATAACATGCATAGCACTATTCTTTGTCATGGAAATAGATACATATAGGTTCTCTCATGTATACACAATATACAGACCAAGTATATAAACATCAAATTACAGCAGAAGCGGGGATCCTTCCTATAGCGTTCAGAGTACACTCTAGAATACAAACGCAGTATAATTCAAAAATTGTGAGCCTTGGAAGCAATGTAAACTCACCCACAGAATATGTCACCTAACTGATCACCTATCTGTAGGATCAGACTCTGTATTCTCATCTAAAAAATGTGAAAATATCATGTAGTGAGTTTGACAACTTAGTGAGCAGATAATATCTCCTATGATCTCTTAGGTCAGCATATGGATGTATTTATATTTTAAAATTTATCATATAGAAAATACAGTTCAGAAGTACATTCATATGGGACCCGTATTTCAAATATTCTCAAATCAATGGATATTCAGATATCCAAAACCATATGAAGCACGTTATGAACATTAAACAAATGTTGTTATGCTCAGTTGTATAAGCTATAGTAAAATATTAAGATTTAGAAATAAAATCATCACTTTTAATGCACCTGCCTCACTTAGCGGTTTGTCACATTTAATTTAAAAATGACCTACCTCATTTGGCGATCTAATCAATGCAATAAAAACATAACTCATTTGCTATACACATAGTGATCGATCGACTACAATCACAACAAGTGATCAGGAAATGTGAGTACATCACCCTCCAAGCCTCTCCACATTACCACTGTCACCCGGTTGGAGCGGCCCTCCCTCGGCTCACTCAGGCCAATAGGGCGTCTCCTATTCGGTATCATCACAAGGCATACAACCCATTGATTTTCATATATATATATATATATATATATATATATATATATATATATATATATATATATATATATATAAATGCATATTCAACAAATGCAATGTATAGTTATCAAGCAACTCGCCATGAGCTTTATGCTTGCCATTCAATCTCATTTATAATATGACTTGCATCATTTTCATATCCAATAATTTTGAGCTAAAGCCATCTCTCTTGCAGATGGTTCAGTAGAACCAGTTTAGAGGGTCACCTACTGAAGACCCTAATCTCTCTCTCTCTATGTTTTTGGAGTATTGCGACACCCTAAAGTTGAATGAGGTCTCCTCAGATGCTATAAGGTTGAGGTTATTCCCTTTCTCATTAAGGGACAAAGCCTGAGCTTGGTTGCACTCTCTTCCGTCGGGGTCAATTACCACTTGGCAACAACTTTCTCAAGCTTTACTGGCCAAGTATTTCCCACCGAGCAAGATGGCCCATCTAAGGAACCAGATCACCACTTTTGCTCAGAAGGATAGAGAATCTCTATATGAGGCTTGGGAGAGATTCAAGGAGCTCCTCAGGTTATGCCCACATCATGGGCTGGAAAAATGGTTGATAGTCCATACATTCTACAATGGACTAATTTACAGCACCTGGATGTCTGTGGATGCTGCAGCTGGAGGAGCACTGATGAACAAGACGGTTGATGAAGCCTATGAATTGATTGAAGACATGGTCCAAAACCACTATTCCTGTCTAGTGAGAGACAGCCCAGAAAGCTGGCAAGTATGTATGAAGTAGATGCTTTCAATCATCTAACTTCTAAACTTGATGCTTTATTTCAGAAATTGGATAAGCTAAGCATCAATGCTGTTAGTTCACCTTCTTCTTCTGCATCCTATGATATTTGTGGAGGTGTTGGCCATGCAGCCAACGAGTGTCAGCTTGGAAGTTTTACACTTCAAGATTGTGAGCAGGTTAATTTTGTGAACAATCAAAGGAATAATCTATACAGCAATACTTACAATCCAGGCTGGAGAAACCATCCGAACCTTTCATATAAGCCGAATGTTGGTCAGCAACCCCAAAATAACTTCAGACAACCTCCAGGCTTTCAGAATCCAAGGCCATTCAATCCTTCTCCTCCTCAACCAAAATCGAATCTGGAGGCTCTAATAGAAAATTTCATCTCCACACAGAGCAAGCAGAATGAGGAATTTAGAACTCAGAATCACAGTATGAATGAAGCAATTAAAGACTTGGCTTCTAAAGTTGATTCACTTGCTACGAATAACAAGATGTTAGAGACTCAAAAAGCACAGAAAGCGAGCTCTTCCACCATAAATTTTGGTAAGTTCCCTGGTCAGCCTGAGAATCTTAGAGAACACTGTAAAGCTATCACTTTGAGAAGTGGTAAGCAATTGGGTGAACCAATGGGAAAGGAGGATGATAAGGAAGATGTAAAAAGGGATGTGCCTAAGCCAGTAAATGAAGAAGAAGAGCCAGTTAGTGGAAGGAAGGAAGAGAAAGAGCCTGATTATGTGGCTCCAGAACCATATAAGCCACCAGTTCCCTTCCCTCAGAGATTAGCTAAGGCCAAGTTAGAGAAACAGTATGGAAAGTTTCTGGATATGCTGAAAAAGCTACACATCAATATTCCATTCTTGGAAGCTGTCTCCCAGATGCCTTCATATGCCAAATTTCTTAAGGAAATCCTTTCTAATAAGAGGAAGATTGAGGAGTATGCCACTGTGGCATTGACTGAATAATGCAGTGCCTTGATTCAGAACAAACTGCCTCCTAAACTCAAGGACCCTAGGAGCTTCTCTATACCTTGTTCTATTAGAGATGTGCAGATCATTAAAGCTTTATGTGATCTCGTAAACTCAAGAAGCTCCAGATGGGTGATCTGAAGCCTACCATTATTTTTCTCCAGTTAGCGAACCGATCCGTCACTCACCCAATAGGTATATTAGAGGATGTTCCTCTAAAGCTAGATAAGTTTTTCATACCCATTGACTTTGTGGTATTAGAGATGGAGGAGGATAGCCAAATCCCCATCATTCTGGGAAGGACTTTCCTAGCCACTGCAGGTGCTATTATAAATGTTAAAGATGGAAAGCTTTCCTTGAATGTAGGGGATGAAAAGATTGAGTTTAATCTTAATGATGCAATGAAATGTCCATCGTTAGGTGATACTTGTTGCATGGTTGATGTAATTGAACAAAATATAGATAATGCAATGAGTTTATACCCTACTGATCCACTTGAACTTTGCCTTTTGGATAGTTCTGTCTCTTGTGCTACATAGGTAGAAGTTGATGCATATGCTACATTGCTTGATGAGTGTCCCAAGCCCACCTCAAAATTGAAATCTGAAAAGCTGGAGCTAGACCGTAATAAAAAATTAGCTAATATTGAGGAAAGCAAAGCACCTAAGGTAGAACTAAAACCTCTTCCTTCTAATCTCAGGTATGAATTTCTGGACTCTAACTCTTCATATCCAGTCATAGTAAATGCTGATCTGAATGCTGAAGAAACTGGCAAGTTGCTTGATGTACTTAGAAAATTTAAGAAGGTGATTGGGTATAGTATAGATGATATAAAAGGGATTAGTCCATCTGTTTGTATGCATCGTATTATAGTTGACAATGATCATAAACCTTCCAGGGAACACCAGATGAGACTCAACCCAAACATGAAAGAGGTAGTCAACAAGGAAGTACTTAAATTGCTTGATGCAGGTATTATCTATCCTATCTCAGACAGTGAATGGGTAAGTCCAGTCCATGTGGTTCCTAAAAAGGGAGGTATGACTGTTGTTAGAAATGATAATGATGAATTGATCCCTACTAGAGCTGTTACGGGTTAGCGTATGTGTATTGACTATAGAAAATTGAATAAGGCCACCCGTAAGGATAATTTCCCTTTGCCTTTTATTGACCAGTTGTTGGAAAGATTGGCTAAACATTAGCACTTCTATTATCTGGATGGATACTCATGATTCTTTCAGATCCCTATCCATCCAAACGACCAAGAAAAGACCACGTTCACATGTCCATATGGCACCTTTGCATATAGAAGGATGCCATTCGGATTGTGTAACGCACCAGCCACTTTTCAGAGATGTATGATGGCTATTTTCTCTGATTTTATTAAAGAAATAATGGAAGTATTTATGGATGACTTTTCTTTGTATGGTACCTCATTTGATGATTGTTTGAATAATTTGACACAGGTACTTAAGAGATGTGAGGAAGTCAACCTGGTATTGAATTGGGAGAAATGCCATTTTATGGTAAGGGAAGGAATAGTTCTTGGACACTTGGTGTCTGAAAGGGGAATATAGGTGAATAAGGCAAAGATTGAAGCAATACAAACAATGCCACCACCATCGAACGTTAAGGAAGTGAGGATTTTTCTTGGGCATGCGGGCTTCTACAGAAGATTCATCAAAGACTTCTAAAAAATCTCTAAACCCTTAACCAATTTACTTGTTAAAGATGTCCCATTTATATTTGATAATGACTGCTTGCGTGCCTTTTGTAGGTTGAAGGAGGCACTTATATCTGCACCTATCATCCAACCTCCTGATTGGAGCCTTCCTTTCAAAATCATGTGCGATGCAAGTGACTATGCCGTGGGAGCTGTACTTGGGCAAAGGAGGGATAAAAAGCCTTATGTCATCTACTATGCTAGTAAGACCCTGGATGAAGCTCAAGCCAACTATTCCACCACTGAAAAGGAGCTCTTGGCAATAGTGTTCGCAATCGATAAATTCTGACAATATCTATTGGGATCCGAAGTCATAGTGTTCACAGATCATGCTGTTATCAAGTACCTGTTAAGTAAGAAGGATGCCAAGCCAAGACTGATTAGATGGATCCTCTTGCTACAGGAGTTTGACCTCGTAATCAGAGATAAGAAAAGAACAGAGAATGTGGTTGCAGACCACCTTTCAAGACTTAGGCAAGATCTTATGTGAGATGACAAAGATGATTTGCCTATAGACGATTCCTTTCCCGATGATCAACTCCTGATGGTTACTTATGCTGATGCTCCTTGGTATGCAGACTTCGTGAACTATCTGGCATGCAGAATACTACTTGAAGGGTTGAACTATCATCAGATAAAGAAATTTTTCTCTGATATTAAGTCTTACTATTGGGATGATCCATGCTTATACAAGTGGTGTGCAGATGGCATCTTCCGAAGGTGTATTTCAGAGGAAGAAGTTTATAGTGTTATATTCCACTGCCATAGTTCACCTTGTGGAGGCCATACCAGCATTTCTAAGACTGCAGCTAAAATTCTTCAAGCTAGTTTTTATTGGCCTACGCTCTTCAAAGATGTGCACACTTTTGTAAAAGCATGTGACCGGTGTCAAAGAGTTGGCAACATATCCAAAAGGAATGAGATGCCCCTGAACAATATTTTGGAAGTAGAAATATTTGATGTATGGGGTATTGACTTTATGGGTCCCTTCCCTTCTTTATGTGGGAACAAGTACATTCTAGTGACTGTGGACTATGTTTCTAAGTGGGTTGAAGCAGTAGCATCCCCCACCAATGATGCTAGAGTGGTTTCCAAGCTCTTCAAGAGGGTAATTTTCCCAAGATTTGGAGTTCTCCGAGCCGTGATAAGTGATGGAGGTTCCCACTTCACCGAGCAACAGTTCCAAAATCTCTTGAAGAAATATGGAGTCACTCATAAAATGGCTCTAGCCTACCATCCTCAGACAAGTGGACAAGTGGACAAGTGGAGATATCAAATAAGGAAATCAAGGCAATATTGGAGAAGACCGTTTCGAAGGCTAGAAAAGATTGGTCTCTCAAACTTGATGATGCATTATGGGCTTACAGGACTGCCTATAAAACACCGATAGGGACAACACCTTTTCGGTTGATATATGAAAAACCCTGTCATTTGCCAGTAGAGCTTGAGCATAAGGCTTATTGGGCAGTCAAAGCAATCAATTTTGACTTGTCAGCTGCTGGAAAGAGGAGATGCCTACAACTGAATGAGTTAGATGAGCTGAGGCTTGATGCTTATGACAATGCTAAGTTATACAAGGAAAGAACAAAAAGATGGCATGATAAGCACATCCTTAGGCACCAATTTTAAGTAGGAGATTGGGTCTTGCTATTCAATTCAAGGTTGAGACTCTTTCCCGGGAAGCTCTGTTCTCGTTGGTCCGGACCATTCTAAGTGACTCGAGTTTTTCCATACGGAGCAGTGGAGGTGTGGAGTGAATCCACCAGATCCTTCAAGGTCAACGGGCAATGCCTCAAGCATTTTGTGAAGGGACAACCAATTGAAAAGAGAGCCACCCAAGCTCTCTTAGAGCCTCCCTCAACCCACTAATGAGCAAAGGAGTCGAGCTAATGACTTTAAACAAACGCTTTGTGGGAGGCAACCCACATTTTGATTTTTTTTAAAGTTCCTTTTTGTTTGAATTCTTGATATATGTTTTGGTTTCCATTTTTAGATTCTTAGGTTGAAGTTTATTGAATATTTTCCTTTGATTTTCAGGTCATTATTAAGTTTTCAAGGCGGTATAAAAGAGCTAGAAGCAAAGGTGGTTGAAGAGAGTCAAAAGAAGAGGTAAAAAACTGAAGAATAGGGGATTTCCAGCCAGCAACACGGGCTGCCCGTGCCCCCCAACATGGTCATGCTGCAAGCACGGGCCAAATCATGAAAATTGAGGCAAACCCGCTGGGAACACAGCCTTGCCCCAGGTAGTTCAAAAAACAAATGGTACAGCAACCCACAAGGAACACGGCCACCCCGTGTCCCAGAACATGGGCGTGCTCGGGGCATCCAAAAAAAAATGTTGCAGCAAGCTAGCCTAAAGCACGACCATGCTTCGGGTATGGCCCCCCATTTAACCCCTTTTCTTTCCCTCTCTTTTGGCCATGCCTTGCCCTAACATTGCCCATGCTTCTCCCCTCTTCTCCCATCCTCTTCAGAAAAACCCAGGCTAAACCTCCCTCACCCACGCCTTCATTCCCCCTATTCCACCTTCTTCTCCCTTCTTCCTTCCCTATCCATGCCTTAAACCCCAATTCTTCCCCATTCTTCCCTCTTCACCAACCCCCTGTTTTGCGTTTTCCTTCTGCCATTCCATCGACACCCACCACCCATCCACTTTCTCCTTCGTTTTTCCCCTTCTAATCATCTGGAATTGCTGCCCAGGATCCTTTCCCATTGCTGCGATTCACTCTCTAGGTTGCACGTTGGCTTCAGGTATCTCTTTCTCTCTACCTCTATTTTAATTTTCTGCATAAGTAGACTATTACTTGTTGATTAGCTCTTGTTTTTGGCTCTAATTTGGATTCCTTCTGATTTATTTGAGTGTTGTTAGCCCTTCTTTGTGACATTGATTAGGAAGGCTTTTGGCTTAATCATTGTATTCTGAACTGGTTTATGCTTTGTAATAACCCAAGCCTTTGAAGGTTAAATACAAATCATTTGAAACAAGGAAGTTGAGAACAATGTAAAATTTTAGAGCATTTTTGACCTTTTCTTCTGACCTTGCGTCACTCATATAAGCATAAATCTCTCATATGAAATCCAAATTAAGTGATTCCAATTGTTACGGAAAGATAAGACATATATCTACAACTTTGATATTGGACACTTTTGCTAATTCTATGAATATTATAGTGATAAGAGGCAAAAACCGAAGTGCAGTGTGGTCTGGACCTTTGCTCACTATTTTATGTATAACTCCTTCATATGAACTCCAAATTAGGTTATTCAAGTGGCTACAGAAAGTTAAGAGAAAGGGATAGAACTTTAATGTTGGACGTTTTGTCAAATTCGGCTAAATGAGTTCGCCGCGGCGAGAATATTTCGCTGGCGGCGGGAATGCTGCAACATTTTCTCGAGAGCATGAGATTTCTGGTTTCCAAACTCGCGGCGGCGAAAATATGCTCGCCGCCGGCGAAAATCGCGGACCAGCAATCTCGCCGCGGCGAGATTCGTCAGAGAGGCATTTTTTTGCGGTCCCCCTCCCTTTTTCCTTCATTTCCTCCATAGCTGGACCTTCCTCTCTCTCTCTACAATTTTCTCCACCTTCTCTCTAAGATATCTCATCATCCGGATGTCCGATTTGAGCAAGCAAGGTACCGTTGGACTCTTGGAAAAGAGAGCTACAAACCCCACCGATCAGTCTCACCGGAAAACCGCCGAATTATCGTCAGAAAATCGCATGAATAGTAACCTCCAAGGTAAATTCCTTCCAATCACATTTTAGGCTTTGTTTTTACCGAAATTCTTTCCATAGATAGTCTTAGAATTAGTTTTTATGCTAGAATATAGGGTTTTTAGGTTTCGGTGTGAATAATGTTTCCGGCGAGTGAATAGTGTTTTCTGGCATGAATAGTCACGTTTAGGATTTATCTAATATTCATGTTATGTCTATGTTTTCTAGGTTGTTGAGCCACTACGAGGTGTAATTCTCGTTGTTTGACTCCTAGTAAGGTGAGTGGGTTTTTCATACTATAGCGCATGTTTTAGGAATTTGATTTATAACTCTCTCGTATGATTTTAACTAGTTGAAATGTATGTTAAATTGTTTTACCGCTTTGAAAACCAATATGTTCCAACCATGTTAGAAATTATAAATTTCAATCCTAGTTGAACCCTAGGTATGCAGGGCAAGCATCTAGACTGATAATTCTCCATTTGAGCTAGATTTATAGAAATGCAAACTTAGTCATAGAAATGAACTAAGTTAGCCATGAAATGATTTGATGCATGATGAGCATCTATGTGACGTCTACGGACGATCTATGTTTAAAAGAGAAAGTTAATGATTATAAAGGTCTCCATGGGAATTCATGGATGAGATATATTTTAGAACGGAATTTTATGCATGAAAAGAGCTAGATGGAGAATTATAGCTTTATTGTAAAGTTATTGAAATATTTTACTTTAAACTCTTTAAATAGCATATTTCAAATGTTTTCTATTGGAGGGACCCTTTTAGATCACTGTTAGCTAGCCGCAGGTAGTGCTAGCCCTGGTGCACCATGATCATGTTAAGGCTTCGGCCTAGGATACTGTGACGGGCATATGACTGCCTAAGATACATGGATTTAGGGTGGACTTATGTCTACGCCTACAGTGATTGCCATACCCATTGCTATGTGCTTGGGGAAATTTAGGGTGGACTTATGTCTACGCCTACAGTGATTACCCTACCCTTGCTGTGTGCTTGGGGGAGATGATAGATCTGTTAGGAAAGACCTCCAATAAACTAGTGCATTTTTCTTAAAAATTAAATGTTTCTAAACATTCTCATTCATCATTGTTATTGCATAAATAACTTCATTTCTTACTTAACATGCATAATTGATTTGCTTTACGATTACTTATTTAATCCTGTTTTATCTTTTGAAACATACATTTGAATTGTTTAGCTTTTCTTTCAATAAATTATGGTTAAATGCTTAATGTTTCAATTATTAAACTCATTACGAAACACTCGTGCTTGGTTTGCCCTGTTTCTGTTATAGTATGATTTACCCATTCACTGAGATGTGGTAATCTCACCCCTCTTCTGTTTCCTCCCCACAGATAGTCAGAGAAACTTTGATCCAGCTACAGCTCCCTAGGAGGCTGAATATAGCATTGGTGAGCCCCAGTTTGGGCAAGGCTCCATTGTACTGGTTGCTTAGTTTAGTTATGTCTAGTGTATCTCCATGAACTTACAGGCAGGATCCTCGCTTCTTGCATATTTTGATGTGTTGTTTGGAAAATGGTTTTATGTTTTACAATGATGTTGTATTATGAGGCCATGGGCCAAGTTGAATCACAAATGTTGGATTCATGAGATATATATATATATATATATATATATATATATATATATATATATATATATATATATATATATATATATATATATATATATATATATATATATATATATATATATATATATATATATACAGTATTTCCTTATATTGGATGTGGCATATGTGGCCAGTTATATTTATTATGTACTCTGGATTGTGTGCTAGATGTTTGTATGTGCTGTGCGTTAGGCTTGCGGCTAAGGGGAAACCCTTATGCCGTGTCGATCATGTGTTCCATCATTTGGGGTCGTGACATGCTTGTTACGTGCTTTAGTTTTATGATTACTGGTTCTGGTTCTAGTTTTCTGGTATTGCTTTTATTGATTACTCCCTTCGTGTTCTTGTTTTAAATTATTGGTTAATGCTCTGAATTGTCCATGTTCTGAATTGGGCTGATTAATTGACCCTTGTACTTTGGCTGGCTTAGAATTCTAGGTTTTATTCTGCTGCAAATCTGAACTTAATTGACTTGTTGGCCTTATTGTTCTGTTCTGATATATATATTTTGAGCCACCCCTGTTTTATAAATGGGTCCCAAAAGAGCCCGAACAGGGCAATCTTCCATCCAGTCCCATCAAACACATAGAGGACGTAATAAACCACCGCCCCAACATCCTCATCAAATTAATGAGTATGGTATTATGTTCATTGACGATAGTCAACGGACATGATACGATACTCTAGTTAGATGGGGAATGCTGAGTACCCAGTATATGGATGAGGCTTGTTTGGATAGGCTTGGGCTTTTAAATGACGTCTAATACTTGATTGATAGGATTGGGTGGAACACATTTATATCACTACAGTACCCAGCCTATCCTAGGCCCACCTTGGAGTTTTTCAGCTCCAATAACATAGTCTTGTTTCGAGGCCCCAACGTCAGTCAGGGCCAAGTAAACTTTAGACTATTTAACCGTACCTTCAATCTTACATTGGCTGAATTTAATGCACTGTTTATCCTACCTCCAGGAGGTACTAGATCAGTACCCTCCAGTTTTCTTGCTAACATATTTTGGAACTCCATTGCTATTGAGGGGCAATACAGTGCATCAAGTTCAAAAGCCTCTTTTATTTGCAACCCCACATTCAGATATTTACAGAGACTTATGGCCCATACTATTTTTGGTAGGGCTGAGAGTGATGGGGTTGCCAATAAGAGAGAACTTTATTTTCTACAATCTATGATAAATGGTATGAAGGTGGATACTGGAGCCTTTATGGCTCATCAGATGACTAGGGTCGGCGGTGCCATGAATGGGAAAGTTGTCATGGGTGGTTTAGTTACTGCTATTGCTAGAGGGTTAGGGTTTGAGGCTCCTTTACAGGGTATGCAACCAGTACTTGGCAGTAACAGGATTGATTTGGAATCCTATTTAAATATGAATCCTGTTTAAATATGAAACTTGTTGTTAAGAAGGACGCCGAATACTGGTTGTATCTCCGCGGTCACACACTTTTCCGCCTCCCCAATCCTATTGGAACCGCAGTAACCAACCAAGAGAACTGGACCTATTCCATAGAGGATGACAGGGAGGGTGTAGAGATTCCTCCAAATGAGGAAGACTTCCCCATGGAGCCACTGATGGCTCTTCCACCCCTACCCTACTCCTATTTTACTGACAGTGCAGGTCCATCATCAGCTCCCTCAGAGGATTTGAACTCCATCTCTACCTGGCTTAGCCGCATTGAGGCTTAGCAACTTTCCCAGCGAGCAACCCTGCATGCCATGCAAGAGTCCATCCAAAGCAAGCAGGGTATGATGTAGGCCTGGTACACCTGGCACCTTGGCTAGCACCCACCACCACCACCACCGGATGACCAGTGAGTACGTAAGTTCTTTCTCCCCTTTGCCTGTATTTTCTCTGTTACTTCTGACACTGAGGACATTTTCTGATTTAAGCATGGGGGAATGTACTTTCGTATTGGACTTTGCCTGAGTTTTCACACTATGATCTGCACTGGTCATATTTATCTGTTGATTTAGCTTCTCTTTGCATGTATATATCGTACATATTGCATTTCTTTTGGCTTGCTGCATTATCACATAGTTACTATTCCTAAGATAGACTCGTGTAGTATAAGTTGATTTTAGCTCATAAACATGTGATGCACAATAAGATATGAAATAGGTAGCTATTATTTTAGTCTCTTTCTTCTAGTATTAAACCTCTAATTTTTTGAAAAATATCCCTCTATTGTGCTATAAATTGTATGCTTAGGCTGATTTTCACGCTATGAGAGTGTGAAGGTCGAGGTGAAAAATGAGGGTATGTGAAACTCAAAAAGTTTTCACTCTGAGTACTTCCTTCAAGGCACCAAAAAGGCCTTAGTATGAGTACTTAGATGCTTTTACCCTAGGGAGATGGAGCATAAAATGCACTCACAACATATTTATGTTAAAAAAAAGAGAAAAAGGAAAGAAAGAAAGAAAGAGAAAGAAAAGAGAAGATGTGAAATAAAAGAAATGGGATAAGAAAAATAGAAATAAGGGTAAAGAAACTTAGGGAGATCTAAAGGATGACGTGGCCTACTTAAGTGTTTGAAAAACCAGTCTGATGCATACAACCACTGGTCACAATAGAAAAAGATATATATTAGAACAATTTCTAGTTTGGTCTTAGAAGAATAGAGAATATTTGATAACTGCCTATTCATATATCTATTGTGTGCACATTGATTGAGTGAAAATTATCTATATTACATTTTTCTATCTTGTGGATTTTGATTGCATTTTTCCCCCTTTCCTTCTGATATGACATGTCATTTGCTTGAGGACAAGCAAAAGTTTAAGCATGGGGGAGTTGATAAAAGGGAATTTTGAGTGCTTATTGGTCATATTTTGTCCCCTAATTCATAGTAACTTGTGGATATTTCTATACTTTTGGCTATACTTTGTTCTGGGTACTGCTGTAGTTTGTTTTGTGGTTGCAGGAGAGCAAAAGGAACCCAAGAAGCAAGGAAAAACTACCATGGAAAGAGCCAAAAAGACATGGGATATGCTAAGGAGGAAGCAGGGAAGCTGCACATCAAAAATCATGAAGAAAGGAGCATGGCAGCATGCAGCACGGCCTGGCCGTGCTTGGTGGCCTGCAACACGGCCTGGCCGTGCTCTGAGCAAGAGATGCAGGATTTCCCCAAATTCCAGCCCGAAGCACAGCCAAGCCATGTCTTGGAACACGGCCATGCTTCGAGGTCCATATAGAACGTTAAAATTAGGGTTTTGGCTGCCCAAACTCATATAGAAGCTTGGGGATGCGCAGCTGAGGCAAGAAGGACCGTAGGAGACATTGGAGAAACACCTATTAGGATTAGGAAACACATTTAGGTTAGGTTTTTACATAGTTTATGGAGGATTTTAATGTTCTAGAGTAGATTTTACTGCTTTGACGGTTGTAATTCATCTGAATTCATCTGCACACCAGGTTCTATCTTTCCATTTTTAGTTTACTTCTTCTAGTTTTACTTGTTCTCTCTCAATTGTACTGAACTATTATGAATTACTCAATGCATATGATTTTGATTCTTGTTTTGATGATGTGTGAGTAAATTCAATCTAGGGTTACGGTAAACCCAATTGTGATACAATAAAACTGTGCCTATGACCTGTATTATGAAACCCTAATTGTAATTGGTTCTAGATTGATTAGGATTAACTATTGTATGCATGAATGAGTTGATAGAATGCCTGATCACCAGTCTATCACGTTGTAGGTATTTAATCGATGAACTGAAAGGTGAAAATTAAAATTGGAACCTAATAGTTAATTAGGGCTATCTTAATCACGAAAGTAGTTTAAGATACTCTAGGCTTGAATCAATTAATTGGCACGAGAAAACCAATTAGTTGCATTCTATGGTTGGCATGAAGCTTAATGGACCTAGGTTAAGCTAAGAACCACGAAAGTAGGTAATTTGGTTAACCTAGGTACGATTGGTAATGCTTGAAAGAGATTGCTAATTAATTTAGGCTAAACCATCCCCAACAATCTAGACAATTGCAATTAGGGGTAAATATCAGTTGTTGAGTATCACAAGTGTGGTGAACCCTAACCCTAGGCTCGCTTAATTGATTACTTTTATCTATTTGATTGCAATATTTTCCCATCAAATTCTATCAATTTAGATAGTACTTTTTGTGAAATTTTGGTAATTGGCATTGTTCTCTGTGGGACACGACCCGTACTTGCCGGACTAGCTACAGTTACGCCGTGCAGTTGCGGTATTTGGTAAAACACACCCAACAAGTTGACAATGCAATCTCAAAATCCTATTTGGAACCTAAAGATAATTAGATAAAATAAATACGACATTCAAGGTAACCAGCTAGGGTTCAAGCTTCTGAAACTAGAAACTACTACCCAAGACCATCTCTTCCAAATCTTCAACTTGAAGAAAGGAATCAATACGTGACGTCATGGAACAAGAATCTGTGATTGGAATATAGATGGCATTACTGAACAAGAAATCTTCAATGTAGTTTAAGAAATGACTATAGCTATAGCGATGTAATAACCGTAAAATTTAACGAAAATTTCAATTAAAGAAAAATTTGGAATAAAAGAGAGAATTTTGAAAATGGGGATAAGAACCATAGAAAATATGTATATTTACTACATTGGTTAAAGAAGTACAAAGAAAATATAAGAATTTACGTTTTGGGGCGTAAGTTTTATTTCTAAATGATAATATTTTGCTTTAAACAAATATATTTTTATTTGTTTAAAAATGATTATGTTTTGCTAAAAGCAAGTGTACTTTTAAGTAAAATAATTATTTTTTGCTTAAAATAATTATATTGGCCTCTAATAAATTTTTGTTGTATTTTTAGAAATATTCTTTTTTTTAATATGCATAAAAATATTTATTTTGAGATTTTTTTTATTAAGATTTTTATAAAGAAAAATCATGATTTAAGAGTTCGACTAAAGCTTTAGGGTGAAAAACGGTATTTATATGAATATATATGAAATAAAATAAAAATAAATCTAAATATTTAATTATTAAATAATAATAATTATATATATATATATATATATATATATATATATATATATATATATATATATATATATATAAAAGAGGAAACAGTGGGAGACGAAGAGGCTACAGATTTCTGAACGGATGAATAGTGAGAGTGAATAGTGAGTAAATAGTAACCTTTAATTTTCTCTTTAGATCTGGAGTACCTATTGGCTTCCGATCTTAAAACTGAAGGTGTTCCTAGATTCAGGACAAAGAATACTATGGTTTTGACTGATCAATTTTTCAAATCAGCTATTGAATCGCCGTAGATCTGAAGTAGAAAATCTTCGAAAAAGATAAATTCTGAAACTCTTACTTAGAGACCTCAAATTGAAAATCTGACACCATAGATGGATTCAGAAGTTAGATAAACATTAGGATATGAATTCTTTTCGGTCATTTGGTAACTTTTTGTGTGGCGGTGAATAGTGATTTTTTACGGTGAATAGTACCCCTAGCGTTGACCAAGCTCCCAAAGTCATTTTCTAAGTTTTTGGATCCTCCGTACACATTTTTTAGGTTTATTTGGTCAAATTCAAACTGAAAAAGTGCATTTTAAGGCTGTTCAACTCGAAGCCCTTACCTTGTGAGTAGATGATTCTTCCTATAGCTTGCCCTACACTCTTCTTGATCTTTAAGCATGTATATGATTATGTTTATGAGATATTTATACTTATATACATTTTTGAAATGCATTAAAGTTATCAGAATTGCTTACATTTTGAAATATAGTTCAAGAAGGGTATAGTTTTGAAACTGGATTTCTTAACCCATGGAATATTTGATTTCACATGTATTTCTTATTAAATGATAAAGTGAATATTTATGCACATGGAATTGATTTATAAAGCTATATGATTGCCTCAAGATAGGGTATGTATATGTGATAAATCCTAAATAGGTAATTTATGACAGATGAATTTGTACTGAGATTAAAAGTCTATATTATATTGAGAAGTTTATACTGGATTATATGGCATATGTGCATATGATATTTTCTGTTGAGGAATCCTATTGGAAACACTATCTGCTAACAGCAAGTGGTGTTAGTCCCGATGCACCTTGATTGCCTCAGCTAGCAGGGGGTGGTGCTAGCCTCGTGTGAGGGCCAACACACGGGAGATTGCATGTGAAGGAGAGCGGAATGCCTCCTATATGGGTGAGATGCCAGTTATATGAGATGTGATTTGCCTTCCCTTACTGTATGCTTGGAAAATACCCATATAGAGTCCTTTCGCGTGTTCTCTTGAATGGTAGTAGGGCAAACCTCAGTAGGATACTGAGTTTAGGCAAATCCTATACCACCAAAGTACGGAAGGGATTAAACTCTGATATGGTAGTTCTGATATGAGATCCTCCAAATATTTTCATGTGAAATGTTTTAATGCATATCAAGTTTGATTTAAGATCATATTGTATCATATGTGGTTACAGATATTTGAATTGATTTAAACTGAGAATATTTGAAAATGCGGGTCCCATATGGATGTACTTCTGAACTGTAGATTTTGATATGATAGATTTTAGTACATCCATATGTTGATCTGAGAGGTCATAAGAGGGATTATCTGCTCACTGAGTTGTAAAACTCACTACACGTTATGGATATGTTTTTCAGATAAAAACTCAAAGTTTGGTCCTGCAGCTACTTGATCGACTAGGTGTTGTACTTCCGTGGTGAGCCTAAATTATTTCTGGGCTCTCAGTGTTTAAATTGTAATATAATTGTACTATAGAGTTGTTTTGAACACCACATGCAGGATCTTTACTTCCGTTGTAATATTGTTAAGTGTAGCATTGATATGTATATTCAGTTATATTGGAAACTTACAAACATACGATATTATCATGATATGCCATAATATGAGTTAATTGCAAATAGATAAAGATAAAGTTATCGGACAGTAGTGCTATTCGTGTTCCTAAAATTAGGGGCGTGACAAGCGACCAATAGGATCAAAAACAATAATGAACAGAGGATCCTAAAAATATTAGTAACAGGCTCTACAGGAATATTAAGAGGATGGTGGCATAATATACTATGAAGAGTTGAAAAACATCAAATTCAAAATTGGGCAAAACAAGAGGTAAATGCCACAGGAGCAGTAGTAAATTGTACCCCATGAACTTGAACTTACGTAAAAGCTTATCAAAGTTGAAGTATGGGGTATCTAGTGCCATCATTGAATTCTAAAGATTTTGGTTCAACAGTGTTATTCTAGAAGAGGAGAAACTTTTTGGTAGAAAATAATTATCAAATATATATACCAAGCCGATTAAAAATAACTTTATGAAGATGGGATTCGTGTACAAGTTAAGCTCAATTTCTTTGTATATGATAAATCAAATGTGCTTTACTCCTCATCCTGCAGGAACCCTTTCTCTTCCTCTCCATAACTGCAAAAAGAGAAAAAAAAAATTAAAACTTGTACGATGGCAAAATTGAATGTGAACTAGGGCATGCTGAATAAAGTATATCTATCTTTGTTATTTATCGTGGACTCTTTAGTGGAGCTGCTTAAACAAATCAAATCTGAGTAAAGTTTAGTTGCTAATTAATGAGCCAATAGTTCTATGGCACCAACTTTACTATCTAAGATCGAAGTGAGCTTGATGTTAAAATTCCATCCCTATCCATGTTGATTCCCTAGTTCTCACTTCCAAATTACAAACCTTGGGCCACCTTGTGACAAGAAAATAGGAGTTGAGCATTAAAAATTAAAATCTCTTTCATTAATTGAGTGAAGCTCAAAACAGTGCTCAGTTCAACTCACGGTGAAGTTCATAAATTATTATCTTATTTATATATTTTTTTATTTGCTCTGATAGTTATAAGACAATTGTGTCTGCTAGTGGTTGCTGTTTCCGTAGCTGTGCTGCTGCATCAGGTTTGCTTTTGTAACCTTCCTGGAGAAAACAGAAGGATTATAAATTAAAGTGACTATCTTGAGATTTGCTGGAATTACACTAACATCCCTTTTTTGTTTTGGAAATTACACTAATCTCCACTACTTTGAATTTTTATCAGATCAATACCCCCTTTTGTATTTTTTAAATGCATATACCCTCCCTGTTTAGCCTTCCATATAGGTGAAAGCATAAAGAAAAGGCAGTTCAGTGAAAGTCAGAAAACCTTAGAGGAGATTATTATAATTTACTTTATTTATTTTATCGTCAAACTTTTTTTGGCTCGAATTATTCTGTTGTCAATAATTCCTCTTCCTTTTTCATTTTTATGGCATTTCAGTATGCGAAAATAAATATTTGGAGCTTTGCAATTTGAACTAATTGTTACTTCAATAGGTTATTTTATGTTATGGGACAATAAATGGCAAGGAGCACTTTATGATCTGTGGGTTAGCTTTGGTAATACATCTTTCTCGCATAAGCTGAGCTCCTTAGTGACACTCATTTAAAGTTGCCAGTATATGACATTCACTTTTTCTCCCCTCCTTTGTCCTTGTGCTGCATTTTTATGGATCTTGAAAGTTTTAGTTTATTAACTTATCAAGCTAAGAATTCTATTTTTTACCTTTTCTTTTCTTCTCTCTGCCGGGATTTCTCGGGAGGAGGGGGTATGGGTGGAGTGTATATATTTACACTTGTTTTCTTGTATTATCTCTTGGATATGTATGACAAGTTTTTCTTTGAATTGAATAGCTCATCCCATGGCCATCATATACTTATATTCAATTCTATAATCTTATATATGTCTCAGTAAATATTTTGCAAATGTTCTTTTCTTACAAATGACTCAGATAATAAATTAAGCTTTTGCGAAGTTTTAATTGTTTGTGCCTATCACTGCACTAAATTAGGCAAAAGTGACTGATTGCTGAGTTGCTATTAGTAAAGATGCAACTTTATTATAGTTTATCAAAGTCAAATTAGGCATGAGAGATTGTACCCATTATAAGTGCAACAGATAAGGATATTAAGCCTAATAACCTTAAAGATGTTGGCCCAACAATCTCCCAATCTTTATGATGATGACAAACCAAGATAGAATGTTTAGCAAACTAAGAGTATTCCACAAATTAAGTCCAATCTTGTTAAACTTTATTATTTCATAAGTATGCAAGCAATTTTATATATATTATTCTCTCCCCCTTTTGGCATTAGCAAAAAGATTTAAGACCACTAAGAAATAGTCTAATAAAGCATAACGTTTACCAAACTTTTAAAATGTCAATGTAAGCTTGTAAACTTCAAATTTTTGTAGAGAACCATGACTACGAAAGAAAGTAAATTGAAGAGAGAAATACTCTCCATGCTATACTTATAACATACTTCCATCTGATTTTAAGTTTTGAATATTCCTTTGATATATCCTAAAACTTTCTTAAAGACAAGGTTCAAAAAGCAAGAAAAGTGAAGAGAGCAAAATCTAATGTCTTCATTAAAAGCTTATAGAATGCATGTACAATTAACTATGAAGCAAATATATATCTTCAAAGAGCAACATGTCTTTGATGCATTTATTATCATATAAACACAATTTAGCATTCTGGCAACAAACTGTAACTCAAGCATTTTAAAAGACATAAAACAGAGAGAAGATTAATTAAAAATATCCAGTTTGCAATAATTGATCCGGACATATAAAAAATGTCTATATATACACACAGAATTTAAGCTACATTTTTATAAGAAAGAACTATGGTCGTTGTGACGATTTGCGAAGAATTGCTGTATAGCTGTGAGACTGTCATACTTCTATATACAACAGACGCATTTTATTAAATTTTAACTGTCGAATTTGCTATAGTTTTGAATAATATATATATAACAATTTAATTAAACAGAGCACTGAAATTTAATAGTGGAGAACACAAGAAAAAGGTTTTAGCAACATAAATTGCCGTCGCTATTCGCTAAAATTCTTAATTTTGTCATAATTATCATTTAGCGGCAGATAAACTTGTAGTGAAATATAACCCCGTTAACTTTAGCAACAGAGCGTACGTTGTGAGAAACATCTTTAAATTTATTGAATCTAACCATTGTGCGATATTACTTCATATCTACAAAGATATTAATATGCATGAAAAGTACTATTATTTTGAAGCAGCTAATGTATTGGTTGTCCACTACGCAACAGATATTATATGGATTTTGGAAAATATTTTTGGAACATGTTGCCAGTAAAAAAGTTTGTAGATCTTATGTAGGATTGGTCAAGGGATAGAATAGATCCACTCCTAAGAACCTATCAATTGTTTTAAAAAAAATAAAATAATTAGTTTGACCGAAAAAAAGAACCCAGGCCTCAATCTGCTCTGTTTGTGCGAAGAGATGAAGGGAAGAACCGATAATGGAGGTAGGCTGATGTTTAAAGGTTTGCGATGGAGTCTTTTTCCGGAGGGGGAGATTTGGGGTTTTTCTCTTCCTCTGGCAGAATGCAGTGTTCTGATATATATATATATATATATATATGTATTTATTTATTTATCACACGATCCTGCAATTCTATGATCAAGATCGTGATCCTGAGCAAAGACATTAAGTTTTTTTCATATAATATTTTTTCCATCTTTATTAACTGGCGCATTTTGTCACTCCAATATGCTCTGCAAGTCTACAGAACTACTACACCTGAAATATCAAGGACATTTTTCTTCCTTCTCTGGAACTTTTGTTCAGAATTAGTTCCCCTCGTTTAGTCTTTTAAACAGAAACGTTTTTATGGCCTGAATTTTGGCTCGGTAAGATCAAGCTATATTTTTTGCTGTTTGCTCTACTGGTCAAAAATTGAGCAATGGCTAAGGACTAAGGAGGAAGGCAAATATTGAGCAATGACAAAGATATCTGATATAACTAAATGGTATATACAGAGTTATATTGTGGGAGCTTCTAAATACCTTAAACTCCTAGTTCTATACCAAACTATAGGTGTATTAACTTATGACGTCATTTGCTCGTTTGAAATGATGCCTTGCCAATATTTCAACGAACATGGCAATTTGAACAAAATGTTGCAAAATAAAGTTTTGTTTGCTGAACTCAGAAATTTTGGTGTTTTATTAGGTTGATTTCAACAAATCCACAAAGTCTTATGATGCGTAGTTTGTGAATTGTCATGAGTATATAGGTCTTGCAATTACCAATGACGGCATGACAATTGCATAAGTCGTGAAGTTTGCATGGTTATTTTTACGTTGAGAGGGAAGGAGATATTGAATGAATTTCTAGAATCTACAGGAACATAACGGGCCAAGTGTTAGTATGCAAAAAAAAAAGCTAAAATTTTTAATTGGCCTTTTAAAAGTATATGGGAGTGTATCGCTAAATATTAATGTTGGCAATAATTACATCAAAGGAAGTCTGCTATCTTGTTAACAATTGGTTAGTCTGTTGGTGCCAATTTCCTGTGTCTTACCTCTTTTTTCTGTATTTTGTATGTTTTCTAATTCTTGGTTTCTTTCCGCTCTAAAAGAACAAGAATGAACTGGTGAAGTATGCATGTCTCGCTGTGCATCTACATTAGATCACATACTTTGACCTTAACTTGTGTCTGTATGATATAAACAGTAAGAGGTCACCAATTATGTGGATCGCAGTTTAGTTTATGAATGTACCCTTTCATAGTTTATGATTCTGGAAGGTTCTTTTTTCTAAGATTCTGTAATTTCTTTTTTCATAATCTAGTTTAGTTGATCGCAGTTTAGTTGATGAACTGGTGAAGTAATTTCTTTTTCATAAACTAGATGCAATAAACTTGTATCTGTATGATATAAACAATAAGAGGTCACCTATTATGTGGCTTGCAGTTTGGTTGATGTGCCCTTTCATAGTTTATGATTCTGGAAGGTTCTTTTTGTTAGATATTTCAATTAGTGGCCCATGTGTTTTAGATGTGTATTTTATTATATTTATTCATTTAAATATAATCATAAATTAATGATAATTATGAATTGTTGATAATTATCACTTAATTTTAATTATGATCTAATAATTATTAAGTGCTAAAATCCTATTGGTTAATAAGAGAGATATTCTCTATTGGAGATACATCTTGATGGTACATGTGTATTAATGACTCTATATAAGAAATTGGTCCTCTTTCTACCCATTAAGTGACAGTTTTCTCTCCATTAAGAAACATGCGTCAAACCTAAAGGGATGAAGAGAGAGAAACCTAATTTCTTCTTAATTTTCATCTACGGAGAATTTCTCTTCAAGTAACTCATCATGGATTAAGGTACGTCTCTATTCAATTATTATTTTTGTGAAATCATAAAGTTCTAAGATCATTGGGCATAATAGATTATGCAAAAATAAAGTCTTGATTTGCATAAATTAATGAAAAGTCTTACATGTGGTATCAAAGCCTAGTTTCTCTTCATTTGGAAGTTTTGTCTATATTAAAGTATGATGGGCTCAATTTCTTTGAGTGGCGTGAACAAGTTCAATTTCACTTAGGTGTTTTAGATCTTAATTTCCCACTCCTAATTAATAATCATGTTGCTTTCACTGACTCAAGCAGCATATAACCGAGGTCTTTACATAAAGCTTGGGAAATATCTAATAGATTGAGCCTAATGTTTATGCGAATGACAGGAGCAAACAACATTAAGTGCATAATTCCCCAGATTAAAAGTGCAAAGAAATACATTAAATTTATGAAAGAGCACTCCCAGACTGATGATGTTGATAGGTCATGAATTGGGTCACTGATGGGTACATTGACTATTATGAAGTTTAATGGTTTATGTACTGTGTATAAGCATGTCATTGAGATGACAAATATGGCAGCCACAAGGAGCACACAAATCCTTGAACTTATAGACACTGATATATGTAGGCCTTTGCATGTTTCATCCTTTGGTGGAGAAAAGTATTCTATCACCTTTGTTGATGATTTTTCACGTTATAGTTATGTCTATTTGTTGCATGAGAAATCTCAGTTAGCAAATGCCTTATAGGTGTTTGTCACTAAGGTAGAAAAACAATTAGACAAAAAAGTGAAAGTTTTCAAGTCTAACGGAGGTGGTGAATATTATGAAAAATATGATGAAACTAGACAATGTCCTAGTCCGTTGCTAAATTCCTTGAAAAGCATGGCGTACGTATCCAATACACAATGCCAGGAACACCACAACAGATATGGTTAGGAGTGTGTTGATTTTTTCTTCTTTACCCTTATCAATGTGGATGCATGCTTTAAAAACTGCCATGTAGTTGTTAAAATGGTTCCTAGTAAGGTAACTTCAAAGACTCCTTTTGAACTGTTAGCAAGAAGGTATAGATTTTATTGTCCTAACCATAGTACGAAAATTATGAAAACTGGGAATGTTAGGTTTATTGAAAATGGTGAAGTTAATGGGAGTGTTGAACCACGAAATGTGGAAATCCAAGAAATTAAGGTGCAAGTTCCTTTACCTAAAACTTCTTGGGATATGATTGTTCCGACAATTGTAGAGCAGTTTGACAACTTACAAGAACAACAAATGATTGATGAAACACTTTATAATGAAGTTGTCACTAATGAACTTATAACAGATGAACCACATGAAATAATAGAATTAAGAAGATCTTAAAGGAAAAAGCGATATGCTATTTCTAATGATTATATGGTCTATCTACAAGAGTTTGAATTTGACTTAAGAGTTAATGATAATCCAATTTCATTTTCACAAGTTATGGAAAGTGCCAATAATAATAAATGGTTAGACGCTATGAAAGAAGAGTTAAAATCAATAGATCATAATGAAGTCTGAGATCTTGTTGAATTGACTGAAGATTGTTAAAGAGTCAAGTGTAAATGGGTCTTTAAGAACAAAACACGATTCAAATGGCAATGTCAAAAGATTTAAGGCTAAGCTTGTTGCCAAAGGTTTTACTCAGAAAGATGGCGTTGACTATATATAAAGAGCCCTTTTCTCCTGTCTCCAAAAAGGACTCATTTAGAATTATTATAGCAATGGTAACTCATTATGACTTAGAGTTACATCAAATGGATTTGAAAACTAACTTTCTAAATGAGAACTTAAAGGAAGTAGTTTATATGGATCAACTTGATGGTTTTCTAGTTAAAGGAAAGGAACACATGGTGTGTAAAGTTAAGAAATCAATATACATAATTAAACAAGCTTCCTATATCTTAAGTTCAATGAAACAATCACTTCATTTAGATTTGATAAAAACATTGTTGATCGGTGTATGTATTTGAAGGTTATATATATATATATATATATATATATATATATATATATATATATATATATATATATATATATATATTGTATATCAATGATATCTTATTGGCTGTAAATGATTGTGGCTTGTTACATGAGATCAAAAAATTTCTCTCTATGAACTTTGAAATAAAAGAGATGGATGAGACATCTTATGTGCTATGAATTAAAACATTCTATGATAGATCATAAAGGAATATTGGGATTGTCTTAGAAAGCATATATTAGCAAAGGTTAGAGAGATTCCAGATGAAAAGTGCTTAGCATAAAAGGAAAGATAAATTCAACCTTGTGCAATGCCCAAAGAATGAATTGAAATGCACATAAATGAAAAAAAAGATTCATTTGCATCTATTAATGGGAAATTAATATATACTTGAGCTTGTACCAGGCCAGACATCATATTTGTTGTCACAATGCTGGACAAGTGTCAAAGTGATCCTAATTTGGATCATTCAAAATTGCAAAGAAAGCACTAAGGTACTTTCAAGGAACGATAGATCACATGCTCACTTATAAGAGGTCTAATCACCTTGAAGTGATTGAATATTCAGATTCAGATTATGTTGGATATGTTGGTATAAGAAAATCCATATTTGGCTATTTGTTCCTTTTAAAAGGAGGAGCAATCTCATGAAAGAGTGAAGCAATCTATTATTGTTGCATCCACTGTGAAGGTTAAATTGTGGTATGCTTTGAGGCCACCATTCATGGTTTATGGTTGTGGAACCTTATTTCAGGGCTTGGAATTGTCGACATTATTTCTAAGCCGCTGAAATTTTATTGTGATAATTTCACAGCAATCTTCTTTTTGGAAAAAAACAACAAGTATGTAAAGGGTGCTAAGCACATGAAAGTGAAATACTCTGTCACTAAAGAAGTTCAGAAACAAAGGGTGTCAATTGAGCACATTAGCATTGACCTTATGATTGCAAATCCATTAATGAAAGGGTTGTCGCCAAAGACATTTAATGAATATGTCGAAAGAATGGGCATTATTGGGTACCATTACTGAGATTATGATGATGAAACTTTATGCTCCTTATGTCTTAACACTTTGAGCTTATTTACTTGTTTCTAATTTGTTTATGCATCCTGTTACTTATTGTTAGTAAATATACATGAATGAATTATGTGAATATTAACAGGATTTGTCTCTTACGAAGACATTATTGTTAGACCATTATGTTATCTCTCATTACATGTCATATTGAGTATAGAATTAATATTGTGATATATAGAAGGGATTATGTCGAACTAGTGACATACAACTGTTGTGATCCTTATTATTTTTTGCTCAATGATGATTTATGATAAGGCCAATTTAAGGAAGGATTTAGCTAATAAATGCGCATTATGTTCTATTTGAACCTGTGAAGTTGAATAATGTCACATGGGCCAAGTGAGAGAATATTAGATATTTCAATTAGTGGCCCATGTGTTTTAGATATGTATTTTATTATATTTATTCATTTAAATATAATCATAAATTAATGATAATTATGACTTAATGATAATTATGAATTGATGATAATTATCACTTAATGATAATTATGATCTAATAATTATTAAGTACTAAAATCCTATTGGTCAATAAGAGAGATATTCTCTATTCGAGATACATCTTGATGGTATATGTGTATTAATGACTCTATATAGGAAATTGGTACTCCCTCTACCCATTAAGTGACAGTTTTCTCTTCATAAAAAAACGTTTGTCAAACCTAAAGGGATGAAGAGAGAGAAACCTAATTTCTTCTGAATTTTCTTCTATAGAGAATTTCTCTTCAAGTAAATCATCATGGATTAAGGTATGTCTCTATTCAATTATTATTTTTGTGAAATCATAAAGTTCTAAGATCATTGAGCATAATAGATTATGCAAAATTAAAGTCTTGATTTGCATAAATTAATGAAAATTCTTACACTTTTTTCTAAGATTCTGTAATTTCTTTTTTCATAATCTAGATTAGTTACTCGCAGTTTAGTTGATGAAATGGTGAAGTAATTTCTTTTCTCATAAAATAGATTATGGGTTGCATGTGTCATCCCAAACCCAACTTGCGCGACCCACATGTGAACAGCTTTCAGAATCGCTAGAATCGTGTGATTCATGATTCTCAGCCATTCCAATGATTTAATGGTAATCCTGTCACCTCTACAGTTCACCTAGCCATTAGTTATCGGATTTATCATTCCGATAACTATGCTTGCAATTGGTTGATTTTCGGTTAATGAGTTCATTGCGAAAACCCAATTGGAAGTTCTCCTTTGAAACTGATTGATGTTATTATTGTCCATTTTCAAAGTACCGTGAATATAATCTACTTTCTACTCCTTGTTATGGTTGTTTTAGTGCCGTCTAAGGGGAAAGATTGATTCAAACGGCTGCGTTGCTGCATTTCTCGAGGAGTGATTAAATGTGTCTTAACTTCGATGGTGGGGATTATGCAAATCTTGGTTTAATAGTTAGCTTTTAATTTTTTGTTGTTGTTTGACATGTTTTGTAGTTATTCAATGTAATTTGATTACTGGAAAAAAAAATTACAAATGTGGGTTTGATTTGACAGTTGGAGAATAGATTAGCAGGATTAGAAGGTTTATTTTATCCTCATTGCTGCAGCCAGCTTAGCGAGATTTCTTGTTTCTTTTTCCTTTTTTGTTAAATTAGAGGAAAGATCATTTTAATGTGGGAAACATTTTAATGACATTTTTTTTATTTGTTTCCATTAAAATTTATGTGTTGTATATGATCTAAATAATATTAAAAAAAATTGTTTAAATATTACTTGTTCAAGAATAAATGTTATCTTTAATGTTTTCAGTAATATTAACAAAAGGAAAAGCACCTTGTTGGGGCATCTTGCGGTATTCAACGAAATTATCACCACAATTCCAACCCTTTTTCCTAGAGAGATTGGAAGCGGAACCTACAAACGAACTTCATGATATTTTGAAACAAGGGGAGGTGCTTTCTCAAAGAAAGAATTGTGGGTGGTGATCACAAATGGGCAGAAGTAATAACAAAAGGGAAAAGTGGACAATTTTCCTATATTTATAATACTAAGTAATGAGAGTACAGTCTACCTAAGGTCTGAAAAGTAAGAGATATCATGTACAGAGAAGTGAAATACAAAAAGGAAGCATGAAGGAAATAATAGACATGCACAAGAAAGTAATAACTTAGTATATAGCTGGGGTCATATTGTTCTGCTCTTGGTCCCTTATTGTCTTATGAGCTGTCTCTTTGCTTTGGCACATAAATCTTCTCTACTTATCCTTTCCATCAAGGAAAAATAAATCTTTCCCTCATAAAACATAAAGAAATATAAATCACTTTCATTATCCATTACAAATATCGGACCATCCATCCCCTTATTCTTTGAGAATGTAACATCTATTATAGGTGGACGCCTTCTAGAATCACATTCCCCAATTGATTTTAAAGTTGAAAGGCCAGGAAAGCTCCAAGTTACATTCACAATATCACTTTTTTGTAACGATAAATCTATTAATAATGACCAGCGATTGATACTCTTGGGAACTCTTGTTAGTCTATTACGGCTATAGCTTACAATTTCTGTTATATTTTGAAGGTCTACCTCTGGCTCGATAAGGCCACTTCTTTGGTTGTTGATCCTTTCATGCATGGCTGCGTTAAACTTTGTCTTGGCTCAATGATTTTTTGGTTGTGTCATCTTCAAAATCAACTTTGTCATTTTCCATTTTCTTGACAAATCAATGCCAAGATCATGTGAAATCTCAGAATGATTCTCAAAATTCCCATACTCAATTGGAATATCTAACCACCGAAGTTTGCTGACAAATGGAAGTAAATAGGCCACTTCCAACAATTTTAACTCTGCATTCTCGGTAGTATCTATAAACCCTAATATCTCTGTGAATGGAGTTCGTTCAACTTTGAATTCAAAACCAGAGATCTTACTAGTGTCAGATGTGAAAACCTTGATAGATGCTTTAATTAATGAAAAGTTGTCAAGATCAAAGTAGTTGTAGACAGCCATTAATCCTAAAGTCATCCCATCATTATTTCTAGCAGCAAGGTTTACACAACATCGATTACCGTATTTAGGTAATTCTTGACTCTGGAGCTTGGGTAGAATAGTTGATGAACGAACTTGAACCAAATTTTCACATCCAGAAAGAATTATAGTAAAGAAGATTTGGTGCGTGAGAGAGATCTGGAAGTTCAGTGAGGTGCTTAGAGCCAGATAGATCAATTCCTCTTAAATTGGGAAAATGCTGTAATAAGAAGAAAAAATAAATTAGGTAACTAAAAAATTTAATTATGATTTGATCCCAAGATTGAGCAACCAAAAAAATCACAAATATAGGTAGTTAGCATAGCATTACTGATTTTCATTCCAAAGTTGCTCTAGATTTCTTGACACATTTAAAGATGAACAAGATTCTTAGGACAAAAGGTCAATAGAAGAGATCTTAGAGGACATTGATACCAAACAAATACCTTAATTGTTTGTAGTCAGAATCCCTACGCAAGGGGACGTGAGAAATCAACTTGGAAAAGAATTGGTACAATTATTTAGATTTATTAGTTCAAACTTTGGTGCCTTTAGAGTGATTTAGAAGTCTAATGAAGTGCTTCAAGTTTCAAAGGTGAATTCCTTTTAGATTTGGTAAATTCCGTGCGATAAAAAAATTGTGAATTCAGTTTTAACTAAAAGAGGAATAAATTAAAAATTAATAAATATAGTTGGAAATACATACTTGATCTCCATCCCAAAGTTGTTGGATATGACTATTTGGCATTATCAGATCAACAAGATTCTTAGAACAGAAGTGCCATGGTATATATGATAGAGGATAGTCTTCCCAACAAAGAAATCTTAATTCCTCTGGAAGAATATCAAGACCTTCAGGAAGAAGTAAATTTGAAACACCACTCCAAGAAGACTTGTAAAATTTAAGGAATCTCATATTGTGCATCTTTTGGAAGGCATTAGCTTTTAAGCAAATGTTTTTTATGCTACACATATCCAGACGTATACCATGGATCATTTCAATCTCCTAGCAACAATTCAAGCAGATAATTAGGATGTAGATGAAGAGAATAATAATAATTTCTTGTCAAAAGCATCACATAATAATTTAATCTATAGTGTTCCTTTACCCTCTAAATGAGTAATACTATTGCAAACTTTCCTTAAAGGTTTTTTATTTTATTTTATCTCAACATTAAATTAATAATTACAAAATGAATTTGTAGGAATTTTCTCAACTATATAAATGTATGCCAGTAATAAATTGTAATATATATATATATATATATATATATATATATATATATATATATATATATATATATATATCATTAACTATCATCTTAATTGCATTGTGCAAATTTTGGATATTTGTTTTTTCAAAATTCATATAATCAACTGCTTAGTGCATAAGTAATTATTCAACAATAAGTGCTTTGAAATAATGATACTTTTGTCATGCATTTTAGTATATATTTATAGATATGAAGTAATATTGCACCACAAATGGTCACCTGCCAGTAAGGCTAAGGATTTTCTCAATCCCTTGAAGAATCTGTTTAGGGGCAAAGTCTTTTTCCTTAAACATCAAGACTAAGATTGAAGAATAAGACTATCCATATGACTATGAATAATTTCTAAAATATTTAAACTTGAAAATCTAATAAATCAGACTACAATCAGGTCTAATGACACATGTAGTTCAAAGCTTAGGAAGAAAAGGAAATCAATTTCCCAAATATGTGTGTGTATATATATGTATAGAAGCTTGTAAAAAAAAGATTTAAAAAGTAATATACTCTCCTCTTCCTTGTATTTTGCTCTTATTACACGGCCCTCCCCTTTATTTTAAAATATACATATATAGATTTTCCTTAAAACCAAAAGATGCATTACAACTAAATCCATCTAGAATATTCTGTTTGTAAATCTATTATTTCACTATTTAATTATTTTTTTATCAAAATATTCTCATATAATGTTATTATTTTATTCATATTTCTTTTTATTACAAAAAAAGTTACAAGTGACATTAAATAGTGGTTGAATTTTTTTTTTCATTTTTTCTGAGAATAGTGTTATTACTTAGTTGTTTTTAAATACATTCTAATTAATTTCAATAAACATTAATAGGTGCATATATTTGGAGAAAAAAATATAAATATTAAAAATAGTTTTTAATGTATAAACATTTGTTTATACATTTTCTGCACTTAGAAATCAAATTTTACATATTTTTAGGCATGCTTAGAAAAATATGATCTAAGTCACTTGAAATTTTCATATTTTTTGGATAACAAATGAATATTTTATGTTTTTTTCAAAATATTCAGAAACATGATTTTCTCACCGAATGGCTCGAAATTTCTTAGCGACATTCATTGGGCCTCAAATTACATTATCATTACATAAAATTAAAAATGACATGGGTTGTTTATACTTTTTGATATTTATACTTTTTTCAAATAAATACACCCCTTAATATTTATTGAAAGTAGTATTTTATACTATTAAATTATTGAAAGTAATTGAAATATATTTAAAAACAACGGAGCAATAATATTTTTTTCAATAGAAATGAAAAAAAATACAAAATCATTGTTTAATATCACTAACATTTTTCTTAAATGGAAATGAATCAAAATATAATAATATAATGATGATATGAGGGTATTTTGGTACAAAGAATATAAGTAAATAGTGAAATAATAGAATAACTAACAAAATATTCACAATGGGTTTAGTTGTGATATACATTTTGACTTCAGTGAAATATGTGTATATTTTGAAAATAGAAGGGAGGTTTGTATAATAAAAACAAAAAGAGTATTTTTTTTTCCTCAAAAAACAAAATTGAAGCAATTCAAGATAATAGTAAAGTTTACTGAAGGTTATAGAGATTAAAAGTGTGGTTTAGACGAATCTATATTACATGCAAATCAAAATTACAGAAAACAAAGAAAATAAAATGCAAAATAGATGATAAATTATTACCTTGTTATTCTTAAAGACATGACAAGTATCCTCAGGCTTCCATAGTCTAATGGATTTTCTAGGTTCATTAATGAATTGTTGGCAAGCAATTTCTCGACCTGTTGCCACCACTAGATCATGCATCATAATTACACCATTTTCAACTGAAATGAGGGACTTGTCTACGAGAACACATATCTCAATATCAATGGAAAAATCATAATAGTCTCGCATACTTTCAATGAAACGATTTTTTCTTTCCGTAAAGAAGCATGTCAAGTCAAGAAATATATTCTTCTGATTATCATCAAGTCCATCAAAACTTATTTTTAACACATTAAAAATGTCCTTATCCAGAGATTGTTTTAGTTTTTCCAAAGCACTTTCCCACTCTTCTTTTCTTCTACAATAAAGAAAGCAACCAAAAACTATAAGGGCTAAGGGAATGCCTTGACAATAATTCACCACTCGTTTTGATAACTCCACAAAATGCTTAGGTGGCTCATTTTGCTTAAAGGCTTTTAAGCTAAATAGCTCCAAGGCCTCATTGTAATCCATTCCCTGAACATGATATGTTCTATAAACTGTAGCATTCTTTAGCACTTGCATGTCTCTTGAAGTGATGATAATTCTACTTCTTTGACCAAAACAGTCACATAGTTTAATTAAATATTCCGCCTGTACGTAATTGTCCACATCATCAAGAACAAGTAAGATCTTTTTATGTTGAAGCCTATTCTTCACATAATTGGATCTTATATTGTAGGTTCCAATGGCTCCATCATCTAAGAGTTCTGAAAGACATTTATGCTGTAGTTGATCCAATCCAATTCTTGTTAGTTGTTCTCGTGCATTTGCAACAAAGGAACAAGATTCGAATAGTGCTTTCAGCTTCTGAATTAGAACTTGGGCAAGTGTGGTCTTACCTACACCTCCCATGCCCCAAATTCCCACAATGCGAACTTCTGGTGACTCCAAGGATAATAGTTCTTCCATTTGCAAAATATGATGTCCAATGCCAACTAGTCCTTCTAGACTGTATGAGGAGTTACAGCTTAATTTCCTAGAAACATCTTTCACAATTTCTTCAACAAATTTTGATTCATGCCTGGCACATACATAAAGTGTCACGTCCGTACTTTACGAACGCGAATACCGTTACTATCCGAAAATCTTTTCATTACACATGTACAAATGATCTCACGATAACACATATTCAAATATTATTCAATGTTCACAAGTTTACAAAAACCAATAATTATACATGCCAAATCTATATACATCAAGTTTACAGCGGAAACAAGGATCCTGCCTGTGACTTTCAGAGCAACACTAGAGTACAAATATATTACAATATCATACACTGAGAGCCTAGAAACAAGTTAGGCTCACCACTGAAGCACGACACCTAGTCAGTCAAGTAGCTGCGGGACCAAATTCTGGGTCTTTATCTGAAAAATATGTCAACCACGTGTAGTGAGTTTTATAACTCAGTGAGCAGATAACACCTCCTATGACTTCTCAGGTCAACATAAGGATGTACTCATATTGTAAAACTTATCATATTAAAATATACCGTTCAGAAGTACATTCTTATGGGACCCGCATTTTCAAATATTCTCTGTTCAAAAATCATAATCAAGTCTTTCAAACTGTATGCGATACTGTATAAACAATGCTCATATCAAGTTCAAAATCATATTCAATACTGTAAAATTATTAATCAAATTATGCTATGCATCAAAACATTTCTGTTAAAATATTCGGAGGATCCCATATCAGAACCACCACATCAGAGTTTGACCCCTTCCGTACTTTGGTGGTATAGGATTTGCCTAAACTCAGCATCCCGCTGAGGTTTGCCTTACTACCATTCAAGAGGACACGCGAAGGGACTCTGTATGGGTCTTTCCCAAGCACACAGCAAGGGAAGGCAAAATAACATCTCATAACTGGCATCTCGCCCATATATAGGAGGCATTCCGCTCTCCTTCACATATAATCTCCCGTGTGTTGGCCCTCACACGAGGCTAGCACCACCCCCCCTGCTAGCTGAGGCAATCAAGGTGCGCACCAAGGCTAACATCACCTGCTGTTAGCAGACAGTGTTTCCAATAGGATTCCTCCACAGAAAAATACCATATGCACATATGCCATATAATCCAGTATAAATTCTCATTATAATACAGACTTTCAGTCTCAAAATACTCATATGTCAAAATTTCCCATTCAGGGGAAACATGTATACATGCCCATATCCAAGGCAAACATATCACTATAAAATCAATGTCACATGTATAACATATTTTCTTTGCCATGTCATGCGAAATACGTGTAAAAATCACATGCTTAATGTGTTTCAAAACTTATTGCAAAATCAAACTCTTCTTGAACTACATATCATATATTAAATATTTCAGACATTTCCAAACCATTTCAAGAACATATGGAAGTATAAATAACATGTAATCATACTCATTTATCAATGTAAAGTTCAAGAAGAGTAAAAACAAGCCATAGAAAGAATCATCTACTCACCTCTTTGAAGCACAAAGTTGGAAACCCTTAAAATCCTATTTTCTGGTCCGAATTCAGTGAAATAAACCCCAAAATCGAGTCCGGAACGTCCGAAAACCTTGAAAACGACTCCGGATTTGCGAACTTTGGCCTCCGGGAGCTCGGTCAACGCAGGTCAACGCGAGGAGGTCCGGCTGCCACGCGCTACACGCGCCGCCCGAGGAGCTGCGCGTGGGCGTCACTCTTCGAGGGAGATTCGGCGCGTGGGGGCGCGTGCGGTGGTGGATCGGCCTGAAATTTGAGATCCAAAGGTTTCGGTTCCTTCTGGATCGATCTACGGTGTTAGTTTTTGCGTTTGAGAACTAAAAGTTGGAGTTTCGGAGGTTACCTTTTTGGCCGTTTTTCCCTTCAATTTTCCGACCAATTTCCGGCCAATTCTCCAGAAACCAATCGGATGGATTCGAAGAACTCTTCGTCCTGAGTCCGTTGGTGGTGGTGGTGTCGAAATCCGAGGTCCGTAGGCGAAGAAATCTTAGAGAGAAGTTAGAGGATTTTCGGGGAGAGTTTTTCTGAAGAGAGATGGAGAAATCTGCGAATGATTGCTTCCGGAGTGATTGAGGCCCTTAAAATATCTCGGGGAACCTTTCTGCAAAATTTCACTTTTAACGGGATGTCCTTGCAAATTTTTCTTATTTATATTTTAACCCCAAAACTTTTAAGAAATTGCATTTTTGCCCCGAAACGTAAATTCTTAACATTTCTTTTATAATTCTTTAATCCATGTAAATAATAACTTATTTTCACCGAGTCCTAATTCCATTTTTGAAATCCTCTATTTTAATTCCAAATTTTCCTTAATTAAAAATCTCCATTTTCCAAAATTATCTCTTTTATTCTAAATTCCTTTAGTTGAACTTTCTCGTTAACTTTACGGCTATTACATTCTTCCCCCCTTAAAGAAATTCGGTCCCCGAATTTCATCACCATAGTAGCAGATAGATACTAACCTCATTGTTCAAACAAATGCGGATATCGGGCGCGGATGTCATCTTCTTTTTCCCACGTAGCTTCCTCAAATGAGTGATTTTGCCATATCACCTTAACCATTGGAATATCTCGTGACCGCAACTTTTTCACTTGTCGATCAGCAATAGACATCGGCTTTTCCTCATAGGTTAAATTCTTATCTAATTGAATTTCCTGGGGTTGAATGACATGAGTAGGATCCGGTAAGTATTTTCGTAACATAGACACATGAAATACTGGATGAACATTCAGTTCTGGTGGCAGAGCTATGCGATATGCCACTGCACCTATTCTGTCCAATATTTCAAAAGGGCCTATATACCGAGGGCTTAACTTCCCTTTCTTTCCAAATCTCATCACTCCTTTCATGGGTGAGACTTTCAGGAATACTTGTTCACCCACTGAAAATTCTAACTTCCTTCGTCTATTGTCAACATATGCCTTTTGTCTGCTCTGAGCTGCCTGCAGCCTTTCTCTTATCAACTTTACCTTGTTCAATGCTTCTTGTACAAGATCTGGCCCTATAAGTTTAGCCTCGCCCACTTCAAACCATCCAATGGGAGATCTGCACCGTCTACCATACAAAGCTTCAAATGGGGCCATCTGTATACTAGTCTGGTAGCTATTATTATATGCAAATTCAGCCAAAGGCAAATACATATCCCAACTTCCACCAAAATCAAAAATACAGGCTCGAAGCATGTCTTCTAAAATCTGAATCGTACGCTCAGACTGACCATCAGTTTGCGGATGAAAAGCTGTGCTCAAGTCCAATCTCGTTCCTAATGCTTCTTGAAAAGCTTTCCAAAATCGTGCCGTGAACTGCAGCCCTCGATCAGATATAATTGATATTGGAACTCCATGTAGCCTAACTATTTCATTTAAATAGAGCCTGGCATACTGAGCTACATTGTAGGTTGTTTTCACAGGCAGAAAATGTGCTGACTTCGTCATGCGGTCTATAATGACCCAGATAGAATCATTTCCCTTGGAAGTTCTTGGTAATCCCGTGATAAAATCCATAGTAATTCTCTCCCACTTCCATTCTGGTATCTCTATTCGCTGATGTAAACCTGCAGGTCGTTGATGTTCAGCTTTTACCTGCTGGCACGTCAAACAATGGGAAACATATTCCGCAATATCCCTCTTCATACCATCCCACCAATACAATTCCTTTATGTCTTGGTACATCTTTGTCATTCCCGGGTGTATGGTATATGTAGATCGATGTGCTTCCTCCAAAACTTGTTTTCTCAAATCATGAACATTTGGGACACACAATCGTCTACCGTATCTTAATATCCCTTCAGTATCCACTGAGAATTCAGAATCCTTACTATCCTTCATTTCACTCTTAATCTTGAGCAAATTAGCATCCTTGTCTTGATCGGCTTTGATTTGCTCAACTAAGGAAGATTGGAGCTGCACATGAGCCAATAATATTCCCGGTTCTTTTATTTCAAACCTTATTCCCTTACTTTCTAACTTATGGATGTCTTCTAACAATGGTCGTCGCACCTCTGCTATATGAGCCAAACTTCCCGTTGACTTTCTGCTTAGAGCATCAGCTACTACATTTGCTTTACCTGGATGATACAAAATCGTACAGTCATAGTCTTTCAGTAGCTCCATCCATCTTCTTTGCCTCAAATTAAGATCCTTCTGTTGAAAAATATACTTGAGGCTCTTGTGATCTGTATAAATCTCACAAGTTCTACCATACAGGTAATGTCTCCAAATCTTTAGAGCAAATACTACAGCTGCCATCTCTAAATCATGGGTGGAATAATTCTGTTCATGCGTCTTCAACTGTCTAGATGCATAAGCAACTACTCTTCCATTTTGCATTAACACACAGCCTAAGCCCACTCTAGATGCATCACAGTATACTACGTAATCTCCTGTATCCGTGGGAATGGTAAGGATTGGGGCTGTAGTTAAGCACTCCTTTAATTTCTGAAAACTCTTTTCACAAGCATCAGACCACTCAAATTTTATTCCTTTCCTAGTCAACCTAGTCAAAGGAGCAGCTATCTTTGAAAAATCTTTAACAAATCTACGATAATAGCCTGCTAACCCAAGAAAGCTACGAATCTCTGTAACTGTCGTGGGGCGTGACCATTGCTGTACTGCTTCTATCTTTTTGGGATCAACATGAATACCATCTTTGGTAACCACATGCCCTAGGAACGTAACATTACTAAGCCAAAATTCACACTTTGAAAACTTAGCATACAATTGATGTTCTCTTAGGGTTTGCAAAGTTATCCTTAAATGTCGCTCATGCTCCTCTGAACTCTTTGAATACACCAGAATATCATCGATAAACACAATAATAAACTGGTCCAGGAAAGGTTTAAATACCCTATTCATTAAGTCCATAAATGCAGCTGGGGCGTTCGTTAAACCAAATGGCATTACTAAAAACTCGTAGTGCCCATACCGAGTCCTAAAGGCAGTTTTTGAAATATCTTCCTTCTTTATTTTCAATTGATGATACCCGGATCTCAGATCAATTTTTGAAAAACATTGAGCACCTTGTAACTGGTCAAACAGATCATCTATTCTGGGTAAAGGATATTTATTTCGTATAGTCACTTTGTTCAACTGCCTATAGTCAATACATAGACGTAAAGATCCATCCTTTTTCTTCACAAAGAGAACAGGAGCACCCCAGGGAGATGTACTGGGTCGAATAAAACCTTTATCTAATAAATCTTGTAATTGTTCCTTTAATTCCTTGAGTTCTGCAGGTGCCATCCGATAAGGAGGTATGGATATTGGTTGTGTTTCAGGGAGAAGGTCAATACTAAACTCAATCTCTCGGTCTGGTGGTAAACCTGGCAACTCTTCAGGAAACACATCAGGAAATTCTTTAACTACTGGAACTTGTTCTAAACTAGTATACTTCATATCAACATCCTTGACAATTGCCAGATATCCCTGACACCCTCTTCGTAACAGTTTATGAGCTGTTAAGGCTGAAATTAAATTACTAGACTTCTTACTACAATCTCCTTGTATCATAAAGGAGGATTCTCCAGGTACATTAAACTTAATCACCTTATTATGACAGTCTAGAATGGCATGGCATGATGCCAACCAATCCATTCCCAAAATCACGTCAAAGTCTATCATATTTAGAACTATCAAATCTATAAGAGTCTCCCTGCCTTCTATCGAAATCTCACAGGATTTATACACATCATTTACTACTAGAAGTTCTCCCATTGGAGTAGCAACCATGAAAGAACAATGCAAACTAGCAGGATCTCTATCCAAGTTCTTAGCAAAGCATGGTGATATATAAGAATGAGTAGAACCAGGATCGAACAGAACATATGCTTTATGGGAACATACTGATAATGTACCTGTCATAACTGCATTTGAGGCCTGAGCATCTTGTCGTGTCAAGGCAAATACTCGAGCTGGTTCTCGCCCTCGATTTCCTGATCCTCTACCAGGACCCACACTACTTGCTTGGACCGAGGCTGCTCGAATAGGTCGTGCTGGCACAGATGCAGGGGGTAAAGCTGGTTGCACTGTTGCTTGACTAAAACTTCGCAGTTGTGGACAATTCCTCATCAGATGACCCATTTGTCCACACTTAAAACATGCACCAGTTTCTCTGCGACACTGTCCAGTATGGGACCTACCACAATGTGGACATAGTGGCATTGATCTTGAATCTTGCTGACTCGAGGATCTCATATCTCTTTGGAACATTCTCTGCTTATTAATGTTAACTGATGGCTGGTTAGAACTACCAGCTCCTGTTTGATTAAAACGCTGTGGATTTTGAAATCTTGACCCACTAACAGTAGGATTAGATCTAGTCTGGGCATTACTATCTCGATCTCTTTTCCTTCTCTTAAGACTTTCTATGTCAGCTTGCTCTCGTGTTTCCATCATTCTAGCACAGTTCACAGCTGCTGAATAAGTTAAAAAATGATCCATCTGAAGACCCACTGACTTAAATAATGGGTGTATCAATCCCAAAACAAACCTCTTAATTCTATCCTTTTTAGTTGGGACCAGGTATGGTGCATATCTGGACAATCGGGTAAAACGAATGTCATATTCAGAAACTGACATGTTTGGTGTTTGTTTCAATTCCTCAAACTCTCTGGCCCTCTTGTCTCTTTCACTTGTTGGTAGAAAGCGATTCATAAATGCTTCCTTAAATTCATTCCACTCCATTGGTGATAAAACAGCTGCCCGTCCTTGTACAAATGTCTCAAACCAAACTTGGGCCACATCAGATAGTTGAAAAGACACCAACTCCACGGATCTTCTACTAGAGCACCCCAAGGCTCTGAAAATTCGTTCCACAGCATCAATAAAGATCTGTGGATCTTCCTGAACATCTGACCCAGAAAAAGTCGGAGGTTTTAACTTAAGGAATTGCGGTAATGACACCTCAATCCCTCTCAGCTTATCCTCTTGGTCAGCTGTTCTTCCCAGTTCTTGCACTTCAGGATCATGTTCTGCTGGCTGGCCTTCCCTTCTACCCTGTTCCACTATAAATCCAGCCAATGTTTCTAAACTTCTATGGATACCAGCAATCATATCAGCGTTTCTATCAGGTGGCTCCTGAGGGGTTTCTACTCTTTCCTCAGGAACTCTATCAGGTACAGGAGTCTGTTCTCCTTGTCTTGGGGTTCTCAAACCCCGTGCACGTCCTCTACCTCTACCTCTTCCTCTTCCTCTAGGTCGGCCTCTACCACGGCCTCTTTGTACTGGTATTGTAGATTGTGCAGACTCTTCTGTAGAGGGTGCACGATCTATAGCTTCTTCTCTAGTGACCGCTCTAGTTCTTGGCGGCATCATTAACTATACAGAATAAAACACCTCTTTAAGACACATGTATTCAAACTTTACTCAAGGAATTTAAAGACACTTGGAAAGGAAGTGAATATCCTATAGATTCTCTCAGCAGCACCTGAAGTATAAATATGTCCGGCTCATATCGATACTAAAGGTCCTACTAAAGAATCCCTTGCTCTGATTGTCACAGGGAAACCTAATGCTCTGATACCAACTTGTCACGTCCGTACTTTACGAACGCGAATACCGTTACTATCCGAAAATCTTTTCATTACACATGTACAAATGATCTCACGATAACACATATTCAAATATTATTCAACGTTCACAAGTTTACAAAAACCAATAATTATACATGCCAAATCTATATACATCAAGTTTACAGCGGAAACAAGGATCCTGCCTGTGACTTTCAGAGCAACACTAGAGTACAAATATATTACAATATCATACACTGAGAGCCTAGAAACAAGTTAGGCTCACCACTGAAGCACGACACCTAGTCAGTCAAGTAGCTGCGGGACCAAATTCTGGGTCTTTATCTGAAAAATATGTCAACCACGTGTAGTGAGTTTTATAACTCAGTGAGCAGATAACACCTCCTATGACTTCTCAGGTCAACATAAGGATGTACTCATATTGTAAAACTTATCATATTAAAATATACCGTTCAGAAGTACATTCTTATGGGACCCGCATTTTCAAATATTCTCTGTTCAAAAATCATAATCAAGTCTTTCAAACTGTATGCGATACTGTATAAACAATGCTCATATAAAGTTCAAAATCATATTCAATACCGTAAAATTATTAATCAAATTATGCTATGCATCAAAACATTTCTGTTAAAATATTCGGAGGATCCCATATCAGAACCACCACATCAGAGTTTGACCCCTTCCGTACTTTGGTGGTATAGGATTTGCCTAAACTCAGCATCCCGCTGAGGTTTGCCTTACTACTATTCAAGAGGACACGCGAAGGGACTCTGTATGGGTCTTTCCCAAGCACACAGCAAGGGAAGGCAAAATAACATCTCATAACTGGCATCTCGCCCATATATAGGAGGCATTCCGCTCTCCTTCACATATAATCTCCCGTGTGTTGGCCCTCACACGAGGCTAGCACCACCCCCCTGCTAGCTGAGGCAATCAAGGTGCGCACCAAGGCTAACATCACCTGCTGTTAGCAGACAGTGTTTCCAATAGGATTCCTCCACAGAAAAATACCATATGCACATATGCCATATAATCCAGTATAAATTCTCATTATAATACAGACTTTCAGTCTCAAAATACTCATATGTCAAAACTTCCCATTCAGGGGAAACATGTATACATGCCCATATCCAAGGCAAACATATCACTATAAAATCAATGTCACATGTATAACATATTTTCTTTGCCATGTCATGCGAAATACGTGTAAAAATCACATGCTTAATGTGTTTCAAAACTTATTGCAAAATCAAACTCTTCTTGAACTACATATCATATATTAAATATTTCAGACATTTCCAAACCATTTCAAGAACATATGGAAGTATAAATAACATGTAATCATACTCATTTATCAATGTAAAGTTCAAGAAGAGTAAAAACAAGCCATAGAAAGAATCATCTACTCACCTCTTTGAAGCACAAAGTTGGACACCCTTAAAATCCTATTTTCTGATCCGAATTCAGTGAAATAAACCCCAAAATCGAGTCCGGAACGTCCGAAAACCTTGAAAACGACTCCGGATTTGCGAAATTTGGCCTCCGGGAGCTCGGTCAACGCAGGTCAACGCGAGGAGGTCCGGCTGCCACGCGCTACACGCGCCGCCCGAGGAGCTGCGCGTGGGCGTCACTCTCCGAGGGAGATTCGGCGCGTGGGGGCGCGTGCTGTGGTGGATCGGCCTGAAATTTGAGATCCAGAGGTTTCGGTGCTTTCTGGATCGATCTACGGTGTTAGTTTTTGTGTTTGAGAACTAAAAGTTGGAGTTTCGGAGGTTACCTTTTTGGCCGTTTTTCCCTTCAATTTTCCGACCAATTTCCGGCCAATTCTCCAGAAACCAATCGGATGGATTCGAAGAACTCTTCGTCCTGAGTCCGTTGGTGGTGGTGGTGTCGAAATCCGAGGTCCGTAGGCGAAGAAATCTTAGAGAGAAGTTAGAGGATTTTCGGGGAGAGTTTTTCTGAAGAGAGATGGAGAAATCTGCGAATGATTGCTTCCGGAGTGATTGAGACCCTTAAAATATCTCGGGGAACCTTTCTGCAAAATTTCACTTTTAACGGGATGTCCTTGCAAATTTTTCTTATTTATATTTTAACCCCAAAACTTTTAAGAAATTGCATTTTTGCCCCGAAACGTAAATTCTTAACATTTCTTTTATAATTCTTTAATCCATGTAAATAATAACTTATTTTCACCGAGTCCTAATTCCATTTTTGAAATCCTCTATTTTAATTCCAAATTTTCCTTAATTAAAAATCTCCATTTTCCAAAATTATCTCTTTTATTCTAAATTCCTTTAGTTGAACTTTCTCGTTAACTTTACGGCTATTACATAAAGGGCGCAAAAATATAAGTAAGTTTTGTTCTTTCTAACACACTAGTTAAAGGTATTGAAGTTATTTTTTTAATTAATTTTTATGTATGAGTTGGATTATTGAAATATTTGTTTTCTGATCAATTTATTAACTATTTCTAAGATTTAATCATTTGACCCAAAAACTACTTCAAAAGATTCAAATACTAGAATGAGAAATAATTGATGAACTCATGAGTCGTATATATTAAAAAAATTGATAGAATTATTGCCTGATTTTTCTTGAATCCCACCCAGAGAGATTGGTCGCTTCAGTCAAGGCATCATTCCACCTCTGCACTTTGTCCTTGTTATTCTTGAACTTTTGTTCGTGTTTGATGAATGAACATCTAAAACTCCCTCGCTGTTTGCGTATATTTGATGGATCTACATTGTAGAAAACAGGAATCACGATCCTTCCATATTTCTTCTTGCATTCTAATATATTCACGAGCTCATCTAAGCAACACATTGAAGAAGCATAGTCTTTCGAAAAAATGATCACATAAATCTCTGATTCCTCTATTGCTCTTAGAAGAATTGGAGAGATTTCTTCTCCTTTTTCAAGTCTGTTATCAATGAAAGTTTGAATTTTTTCCCTGCAGAGTGCTTCATATAGATGACTAGTGAAATTGTCCTGGTTATCTTCTCCTCTGAAGCTAAGGAAGACAACATGGTTGGCAGGAGGAGAAGGATCAGTAATATCAAAAGAAGAAGAAGAAGCCATTGAAGTTGGAACAACATCATCATTAGAACTAGAAACAAACATCAATAAATAGTGGGTTACGATCAGATCAAACAATAGTAGAAAGAAATGAGAAGCAAATGAACAATTGAGAGATGAATCTCAGAAAATAGATAATTTACCTATCAACAGAAACAGGATGGAAGCCATAGAGTGAAGGAGAGATGAATCTGATAGCTTTATAGACTACTATTATTGCTATTATCAATACAGCTTCTATGAGCGTTAATGGATTTGTTCCATCCATGTGAAGCAAACTCCTCATCTCACTGTAATATTCAAAGAAAGCCTAACACAAAGGAAACAGTGGCAATTTTAAGATAGATGGATATGTATATAATCAGAGAGTGGGATGTATTGATGTAATATTGAGGATTGTATAGTATTGCCTGGAAAATGAGAAGCGAGTGAGAAAATGATTGTTGGCTTAGAGCAGGGAAATGAAGAGGAGTAAACGCCTTACTTGTTTAGTAATGTAGACAAAGCAATTAGTAAGGATATATAATAAATGTCTATCTTGTTAAGAAATATAAGGTCTTTATTTATTTATTACTTATTAAGGGTAGCATAGTCTTTTCATAATTTAGTTATCCTATATATTGTTTCTTTGTATTTAGGTTATTATTCTATTGTATTCTTTCAGTATCAATGAAACTCTAGTTTTCTCCTTTTTTGTATTTCTCTAAATTATTTAACATGGTATCAGAGCATTGTTTCTTTCAGTACAATTTTGTTTGGCTCAGTTTCGTACCGTACAGTTTTCCTTTGGCATTATGGTTTTCTACGCATCTTGATTATGGCTACTGAAAGAGACGATTTACTTCAATCAGTGAGTGTGAGGTTGGACGGAAAGAATTATTCGTATTGGAGTTATGTGATGAGAAATTTTCTCAAGGGTAAGAAGATGTGGGGATATGTTAGTGGAACTTTTGTGAAACCTGGGGATATTGATGATAATTTTGCTGTTTTAATCGAGGCGTGGGAAGCAAACAACGCAAAAATTATTACTTGGATTAATAATTCTGTTGAGCACTCTATAGGTACACAGTTGGCAAAATATGAGACAGCAAAGGAGGTTTGGGATCACCTACAAAGGTTATTCACCCAATCGAATTTTGCAAAGCAGTGTCAATTGGAGAATGATATACAAGCCCTTCAGCAGAAGAATATGAGTATTCAGGAGTTTTATTCTACTATGACTGATCTTTGGGATCAATTGGCCCTTACAAAATCGATAGAATTAAAGGCATGTGGTGCCTATATTGTTCGTAGAGAGGAACAACGGTTGGTACAATTTTTAACTGCACTTTGTAGTGATTTTGAAGGACTTAGAGGTTCAATTCTGCATCGTTCTCCACTTCCTTTTGTTGATTTAGTTGTTAGTGAGTTATTGGCTAAAGAAATACGTCTTAAGTCTTATTTTGAAAAGGGAATTCTTTCTACTTCTAATCTTTCTATGTTAGCAGTACATCCTAAGAATCAGAATAAGCCTTACACAAGGGTTGCCTTTGACGAGTGTAGTTTCTATAAGCAGAAAGGTCATTGGAAGGCTCAGTGTCCCAAGTTGAGAAATCAGAATCAATCTCAACAGCAATCTCAAGCTTGGAAGCCTAGCAACCAGTCACAGAAGTTTAACAACAAATCCTCATCGTCCAATACTGCAGCAGTAGTTTCATCAGATCAGTTCACCGATCCTAGTACTCTGGCTGAGCAATTTCAGAAGTTTCTCTCCTTACAACCACAGGCAATGTCTGGTTCTTCTTCCGTAGGTCAGTCACCTCATAATTCTTCAGGCATGTCACATTCTGTATGGGTCTTGGACTTTGGCGCTTCACATCATATGTCTCCATAATCTTCTTCTTTTATTTCTGTGTCTCCTTCATCTTCAATTCCTATTATGACTGCTGATGGCACTCCTATGCCTTTAACAGGTGTCGGTTCTGTTGTCACACCTCACTTGTCTTTACCTAATGTTTATCATATTCCAAAACTTACATTAAATCTTCCTTATGTTGGTTAGTTATGTGATTCTGGTAATTTAGTCACCTTTTCTTCCTCTTCTTGTTATGTACAGGATCTGCAATCTCAGAATCTGATTGGGATAGGCTGTAGAAAAGGGGGACTATATGTTTTGGATGAGTTAAAAGTGCCAGTTGTTGTAGCTGCTACTACTAGTGTTGATTTGTCTTCTTTTTGTTTAAGTCCTTCTTCTTCTATTTTTTATTTATGGCATTCTCGTCTAGGTCATGTTTCGTCTTCTCGTTTGAGATTTTTAGCATCCACAGGGGCATTAGGAAATTTACAAACCTGTGATATTTCTGATTGTAATGGATGTAAACTGGCAAAATTTTCAGCTTGACCAATTAATAAAAGTATTTATGTTTCTTCCTCTCCATTTGATTTAATTCATTCTGATGTCTGGGGACCTTCTCCTGTTACCACAAAAGGAGGGTCTCGATATTATGTTTCTTTTATTAATGATCATACTCATTATTGTTGGGTTTATTTAATGAAACATCGTTCTGAATTTTTTGAGATATATACAGCCTTTCGAGCTCTTGTCAAAACTCAACATTCTGCTATTATCAAATGTTTTAGGTGTGATTTGGGTGGGGAATATACCTCTAATAAATTTTGTGAGCTACTTGCCTTAGATGGAACTATTCACCAAACTTCGTGTACAGATACTCCTGAACAAAATGGTGTTGCTGAAAGAAAACATAGACACATTGTTGAAACTGCTCGTTCTCTCTTGTTGTCTTCTTCTGTTCCTAGTGTGTTTTGGGGTGAACCTGTTCTTACCGCTGTAGGTTTGATTAATACAATTCCATCTTCTCATACTTCAAGTATTTCTCCTTTCCAAATGTTGTATGGGTATGCCCCTAATTATTCTTTCCTTAGAGTTTTTGGTTGTACTTGTTTTGTACTTTGTCCTCATGTGGAACGTAACAAGTTGTCCTCTCGATCTGCTATTTGTGTCTTTCTTGGTTATGGTGAAGGTCAAAAGGGATATCATTGTTTTGATCCAATCGCTCATAAGCTTTATGTGTCTCGTCATGTTGTGTTTCTTAAGCATATATCTTTCTTTTCTATTCCATCCACTACTCATAGCTTGACTAGATTTGATCTTATTCGTATAGATCCTTTTTCTGAGGATTCTGATAGTTTGTCATATCCGGTTCCTAGTACTTATCATTCTGCAGGTACTGACACTTTACTCTCCAATCCACCTGAAGCTTCATATGAGATTGTGGATCCAACTCTACGTCAATACACACGCATTCGTAAGTCCACAAAGTTACCAGATTTTGTTTATTCTTGTTATTCTTCATCTTTTACTTCCTTTTTAGCTTCTATTCATGGTCTCTCTGAGCCCTCTTCTTATAAAGAGGCAATTCTTGATCCTCTTTGGTAGCAAGCCATGGATGAGGAACTTTCTGCTTTGCATAAGATAGGTACTTGGGATTTGGTTCCTCTACCTCCTGGTAAGAGTGTTGTTGGTTGTCGCTAGGTGTATAAGATCAAGACAACATCTTATGGATCTATTGAGCGATACAAAGCTAGATTGGTTACAAAAGGGTACTCTCAACAGTATGGTATGGA